>PVJS01059484.1:0-11504 GCA_004027185.1 Glis glis
AAGTAGAGAGAGAGAGAGAGAGAGAGAGAGAGAGAGACAGAGAGAGAGAGAGAGAGAGAGACAGACAGACAGAGAGAGAGAGAGGGAGCTGAGGCTGGCCATGAACCTGGATCCTCCGGTCTTCGCCTCCCAAAGTACTGGGATTACAAGCGTGCGCCACCATGCCCGGCTTTTTTTATTCTTTATTTGGAAGCAGGGTCTAAGTTGCGGAGGGCCTCACTAAGTAACTCAGGCTGGCCGCGAACCGGGATCCTCCTGTCTCAGCCTCCCAAGTACTGGGATTACAAGCATGCACCACCACGCCCGGCTCACCCTGACCCACATTGGATGGCATCAGGAAGCACTGAAAGGAATGGACCAGAGAGTCACGAGTTTGCTTCAGTTAGTGACCTTAAGGGCATGGTACAGAGGTGGCAGGTAAACTCCACTGTGGGGAAGTCAAGGCAGAATCCTTCCCAGAAGAGAGATCTCAGCGCCAGCACAGACATTAACCGTAAGCAGAACACAAATGGTGAAAGAGGTTACAGATGTAATGATTGTGGGAAATTTTTCCTTCAAGCCTCCAACTTTATTCAGCATCGGCGAATCCACACCAGAGAAAAACCATTTAAGTGTGGTGCATGTGGGAAAAGCTATAATCAGCGTGTGCACCTCAGCACCAGAGAGTCCACACTGGTGAGAAGCCCTACAAGTGTCAGGTGTGCGGGAAAGCTTTCCAGGTGAGCTCCCACCTCATGTAGCACCACAGCATCCACAGCGGAGAGAGGCCATATGGGTGTAACGAGTGCGGCAAGAGCTTCGGGCGCCATTCATACCTGATCGAACACCTGAAACACCACTTCAGAGAGAAATCCCAAAGATGCAGTGACAAAAGAAGTAAGAATACAAAACTAAATGTTAAGAAGAAAATGTCAGAACTTTCAGAAGCAGACATGGAACTATCAGGAAAAATCCAAAGGACTGTTTCTCAAGTTCAAGGTTTTGGAGGCTTTGAGCACCAAGGCAAGGCAGAGAGGAAGCAGGAAATCCCCCATGAAAGAGATCCTAGGCCAACCCTCTTCTAAGAGGATGAATTGCAGGGAAGTCACCTATGTCCACAAAAAGCCCTCCACAGGAGAGAGACCACATAAATGCAATGAATGTGGGAAGAGCTTTACTCAGAGCGCACATCTTATTCAGCATCAGCGCATACATACTGGGGAGAAACCGTTTAGGTGTGATGAATGTGGGAAGAGCTACAATCAGCGTGTGCACCTTACTCAACATCAGCGAGTTCACACTGGTGAAAAGCCCTACACCTGTCATTTATGTGGGAAAGCGTTCAGAGTGAGGTCCCACCTTGTTCAGCATCAGAGCGTGCACAGTGGTGAGAGGCCCGTCAAGTGTAGTGAGTGTGGGAAGGGCTTTGGGAGGCATTCACACCTTGCTGGACATCTGCGACTCCACTGGAGAGAGAAATCCCATCAGTGTTGTGAGTGTGGGGAAATCTTTTTTCAATACGTTAGTCTAATTGAGCATCAAGTGCTCCACATGGGTCAGAAAAACGAAAGAAATGGCTTTTGTGAGGAAGTGTACAGTTGGAACTTGATAGTGATTGAAGATAAGAAGATTGAGCTACAAGAGCAGCCTTATAAGTGTGATATATGTGGAAAAGCTTTTAGTTACAGTTCAGACCTTATTCAGCATTACAGAACTCACACTGCGGAGAAACCCCATACATGTGATATATGTAGAGAAAACATTGGCCAGTGTTCCCACATAAAACAACATCAGCTGGGCATGGTGGCACACACTTGTAATCCCAGTATTTGGGAGGCTGAGACCAGAGGATCCGGGTTCGCGGCCAGCCTCAGCTACTTAGTGAGGCCCTCCGCAACTTAGCAAGACCCTGTTTCAAAATAAAGAATAAAAAATAGGACTGGGGGGTGGAGCTCGGAGGTAGAATGTCCCCGGGTTCAATCCCCAGTACCGCAAAAAAAAAAAAAATCAATAAATCTATCCCACCACCAAACCCCATCAGTGTGATGAATGTGGAAGAGTCTTCACTCTGAAGCCACATCTTAATCAACATCAGAGAATCCATACTGGTGAGAAACCTTTTCAGTGTAAAGAATGTGGAATGAGTTTCAGTTGGAGTTGCAGCCTCTTTAAACATCTGAGAAGCCATGAGAGGACAGATCCTATAAATACCTTAAGTGTATAGGTGTTTCTATTGAGAAACAACCTGATTTCAGAGAAGCCTTTTTGAAAAGAAACCTTACTCCTAAAATGAGTGTAATAACAGTGTCAAGCATTTTTCCAGTTTAACCATCAAATCTATGGGTGTACTGAAATCCTTCAGTGAGAACTCAGCCTTTAGGAGCATTGGAGCATCTACAATAAGTAAATACCTGTTTGCTTTCCCCATTGAGAAGCACTTTGTATTCCCTTCATGCTTGCAAATCTAGACAAAAGGATAACCTCTGGATACAGTGGATGAAGGACAGCCTTCTGATGACACTCGTTGATTTGAAACTCATAAAATTGACACTGAGGCAAGCCTCATGAACGCAGTAGAAATAAGCTTTATTTGTAGGTTCTGCCTTGTTTGATAGCATATCTATTCAGGGAAGAGTTCAGTGAAAGAAAGAACTCTTTAGCATGATATCTGATTTGGTACCTCAGATATGAACTTTTTCTAGAAATAATTATCCCAACCACTAGAATTCTCTAGTAATTGTTCCCATCTTGAGTATTAAACCCTTTGAAAGGAAAAAAATAAAAAAATAAAGGACTGGGGATGTAGTTCAGTGGTAGCTCAGTGGTAGAGTGCCCTGGGTTCAATCTCCAGTACCAGGAAAAAATTTATATATATATATATATATTACAATTATGTTCCATGCAATCTTTGCTCAAGGTCTCCTAGTATTGAGTGCTATTGTGTGTCAAGACTAGAACCAGGCAGTCTGATTCTAGAACAACCATTGTTCATTTCAAGTAACTTAAGCAGTTCTTGACATTGATTGTTGCTTCAAGAATGGTGCTAGTGTTTTTCCTTCAACCACACAAAAAGCGTAGTCACCAATTCTTTGACTAAGAGGAAGGAGTGTCAAGAGGGAAGCCTGAACAGATCCTGAAGAGGTCCAGATGCTTTTGTCTAATTCTGAGTCACTCCTCAGGGTGGAGTTTCTGTGGCATGGCTCCTGCCAATATCATCTTCAACTGGAGAAAGAGAGCAGCGGGGCCAAGGAGCACAGCAGCCAAAGCGACAGCGCGGACATCGGAACCAGCTTTAGAGGGAAACATTTTCTCTATTATCTCAGGAATAATAATGGAGTGGTACTGGTGATTCCTCTTCTCAGCCATATTGATTTCCTAAGATGAATGTATATTGAGTTACAAGCAATTGAAAAAACTCTAGAGTGACTCAGATAATTAGATAAAAGCAGTGGAACCTCTTCAGGGTTTTTGCAGGCTTCCCTCTTGACACACTCTTTCCTCTCAAAGCTTGCTAACTGCCCATTTTGTGAGGTAGAAGGAAAAACGCTAGCACCATTCTTGAATCAACAATGACTGTTCTCAACTATCATCTTTTTAAAAGTACAACAGATAGTTGGTTTCATATCACTTTAACATCTTTGTTCACTGAATATTTTTTATGTATAGCCTCACTTTTTAAACTTTTTTTCCTTTTTTTTTTCTTGTAATGATGATTGAACCCAGGGGCCTGCTACCTCTGAGCCACAACCCCAGCCCTTTTCTATCTTTAGTTGTTTTTTGTTTTTTGTTTTTTGTTTTTGCGGTACCGGGGATTGAACGCAGGGGCGTTCTACCTCCGCGCTACGCCCCCGGCCCTATTTTTTTTATGCTTTATTTTTGAAACCGGGTCTCACGAAGTCGCGGAGGGCCTCACTAGGTAGAGAGAGAGAGAGAGAACGAGAGAGAGAGAGAGAGAGAGAGAGAGAGAGGAGAGAGATCGATCGATTGGTCGATCGTGCACGCGCATGCGCGCTGAGGTTGGCCGCGAACCCGGATCCTCCGGTCTCCGCCTCCCAAAGTACTGGGATTACAAGCGTGCGCCACCACGCCCAGCTATCTTTAGTTTTTTAATTTTGAAGCCAGGTGTAGCGGCCCAGTACTTGGGAGGCTGAGACAGGAGGATCACAGGTTTGAGACCAGCCTAGGCAACTTAGTGAGACTCTCAACAATTTAGCAAAACTGTTTCAAAATAAAAAATAAAAAGGGCCAGGAGTGTAGCTCAGAGGTAGAATACCCCTGAGTACAATCCCCAGTACTTAAAACAAACAAACAAGGTTTCACTAAGTTGCTGAGAGTCTTGCTGAGTTGCTGAGGCTGACCTTGAACATAGTCTCACTATGTTGTGGAGGGGCCTCATTTAGGCAGGAAACTAACATTGCCTGTGAAAGAGTAGGAAGTGTCTTATATGATCTATTGGAGGGAAGGGGACTCTCTTCCATCTTCAGTCCTCTTCCCATCCTATGCGTGGCCTTCATAGCCTCATACATAGAAGGTCTAGAGATCCTAATTTATCTACTATTTGACACTATAATCCAGAATCTGGAAGTAACACAGTGTCCTAAGTCATTTTTTTTATGCTTAGCAAAGCAACATGGACTCTGAAGTGTTTTGGTAAAAAAAAACATACTTTACGTTTTATTGGGATAGGACATGTAGCCGAAAAACAACCTAGAAATAACATTAAGATTGAAAGAAAAAAGCTGGGCGTGGTGGCACATGCTTGTAATCCCAGTACTTGGGAGGCTGAGACAGGAGGAAAACAGGTTTGCAGCCAGCCTCAGCTACTTAGTGAACCCCTCTGCAACTTAGTGAGACCCTGTTTCAAAATAAAGAATAAATAGGGCTGGGGGTGTAGCCCAGAGGTAGAATGCCCTGGGTTCAATCCCCGGTACCACCAGAAAAAAAAAAAAAGATTGAAAGAAAAAATAACATGTGTAAGCATATGGAAATAATACCACTGACAACAATACTAATATAAATCTAGTTCCCAGGCCGGGCTCAGTGGCGCATGCCTGTGATCCCAGTACATGGGAGGCTGAGACAGGAAGATTGCAGGTTTGAGGCTAGACTCAGCAATTTCGTGAGACCCTGAGCAACTTAGCAAGACAATGTTTCAAAATATAAAATAAAAAGGGCTGGGGGTGTAGCTCAGAGGTAGAACACCCATGGGTTCAATCCCCAGTACCAAAAAAAAAAAATTAAGCTGTAATGCAATGTATTCATTTCAGTTATGAGCTCAAGGTTCCTAAGAAGTTATTCATGGCTCAGAAAAAAAAACTCCAGTGTACCTAATAGAAATATGATGTGTCAACAGCTGCCGTGGTCCAGGTTTGTCCTGTTAAGCTCACAAATGAGTCATTAGATATTAACCTCAAAAAACTTGTTTAAAAAGCTAATTCAGAATCACTATTGGTTACCTAGAGCTAAATATGTATACACAGATACTGATATGTTATTCCTATTTCTTAATTACTACTTGTTTTATTAGTTTGAAGAATACATCTACTACTCTTACTATCCCTGTATTTCTACTAAGTATTTGTTGAAAGAAGAAGTGAGTCTAAATATTTAAAGAATTCTAAAAACTAAAATAGCTCTATTTTAAAATCACTGATAGCAAGCAGCAAGATTTTTGCAATCATTCAATGTTAACCTCTCAAAGTCAAAGCCTCAGTCAGAAAAAGGAAAGTTATGGTTCATAGTCACTGACTCATTTCCTTAGATGATTCAACCTTGTAGCCTTAACACTGACTTGTCTTCCCCTCCCCCTTCCAATTTTAATTCAGAAGTGGGGGGGAAGACTTTTGATACTATAGAGCTGAGCTGGCTTTCCTGTGCTACCATATCACAATCTTTTCTTTTTTTTTTTTTCTTTTGTGATACTGGGAATTGAACCCAGGGGCACTCTATCACTGAGCTGCACCCCCAGTCCTTTCTATTTTTTATTTTTCAAACAGGGTCTTTCTAAGTAGCCCAGGCTGTCCTCAAACTTGCAATCCTCCTATCTCAGCCTCCCAGATACTGCACTTTTTTTTTTTTCTATAGTGCTGGGAATCAAATACAAGACCTCATGCATGCTAGACAAGTGCTCTACCACTGAGCTACATCCCACCCCCTATCATAACATTTTTTAAATTTTTTTGTACTGGGGATTGAACCCAGGGGCATTCTACCTCTGAGCTACACCCCCAGCCCCTTTTTTATTTTGAAACAGGGTCTCGCTAGAGTGCTGAGTGTCTTTCTAAGTTGCTAAGGCTGGCCTCAAACCTGCGTTCCTCCTGCCTCAGCCTCCCAAGTATTGGGATTATAGGCAAGTGCCACCACACCCTGCATCTATCATAACCTTTTAAATAAACTAAGTCTTTCTACAGGCTTTTATATACTTTTGAAACTAAAGTCCTATTATGTAACTCAATTACCAGTGGATCAAACTCAGAACATGCTACACAGATTTCACTAAAAGTTCTTTTTAAAAATTCAGGGCTTTTTTTTCCCATTTCTTAAAAATGAATAGTCAAATTGTCACTGGCACAAAGGTGATTTCATTAAAATATGTATTTTTCTGCTATCCTGAACCAATCTGAAAGTAAGTCAGTGCTTCAGATTGGTTTTTTTCCATGTATTCTTTAAATATTTATACACCTTAAATGTTGAGTTCCTTATTAATAAGTTCATGAGTTAACCTAATTCAAAATGTAACCCACTAAAATGAAGAGAATGAAACACACACACACACCAAACACATGTCTACACATGCCCATGACTTCCAGCTAAATGTACAACAGAAACAATACATCTGGCTCCTCTCCAAGTAAGGGCAAGACAAGCTCTAAAGGGTTCAGAAATCATGCGTACTGATGCTGCTGCTGAAAAAGAGCACACGATTCCCTCATGGAGGACATAGAGAGTTGTAGCTCACGCCAGGATGATGTCGCTTATCTAACAACACAGAAGAGAGCATCACACGGTTTGCACTCTCTCTTCTCCACACTTGTGCCCCATCCCCTGACCCAAAGCCTTTCTCTTCTAACAGGTCCTCAGGTGCTAAAGGATATATAAAGAAGAATGCCTAGAAGTTACTTAAAATTACCAACTCTTACTCATTGGAGGAAAGCACCTCTCATTCACTTCAAATAAGTCCCTGCCCCTCCAAAATGTCTCTTTGTTTTCAGGAGCACACACAAGCACCTGATAAACTGGATTGATGACAGATCTACTGGATTACAGCCACCATGTCTCACTGGATTCAATGTTTAAAACACACACACACAAGCTGGGCATGGTGGACATGGATGAAAATATAATTCAGAATGGATGCTGACAAAATATTAACCTCAGTTTGCAAATCTTAAGAGAAGTTTCATAGTAAATTGGTAACTCCATATTTTAGTTAGAGATTAAGTTAATTGGCATGATGCTCAAATATTAGAAATTCTTTATTTCGCTCCATGGCTATTTGAGTGATTAAAAAAGAAATTTCAAGTCTAGTTTCAACCACATCACTATGTTAGGAGCCAGGCATGGTGGCCCACACCTGTGTTCCCAGTACTTGGGAGCCTGAGACAGGAGGATCATAGATTCGAGACCAGCCTCAGCAGCTAACTGCTAGGATTTACTGGACAAGTCTCCAGTTGTGACCTCCACAGCTTACTTTCTACATTTTTTATGAATAAACCTAGGCGCTGGGCATGGTAGCGCACGCTTGTAATCCCTGTACTTGGGAGGCGGAGACTGGAGGATCTGGGTTCGTGGCCAGCCTCAGCTACTTAGTGAGGCCCTCAGCAACTTCGTGAGACCCGGTTTCAAAATAAAAAGTATAAAAAATAGGGCCGGGGGTGTAGCTTGGAGGTAAAACGCCCCTGGATTCAATCCCCGGTACTGCAAAAAAATAAAATAAAATGAATAAACCTTAGTTGAGCCAGGCGTGGTAGCGCATGCTTATAATCCCAGTACGTGGGAGGCTGAGACTGGAGGATCAGGGTTCACGGCCAGCCTCAGCTATTTAGGCCCTCCGCAACTTAGTGAGACCCTGCTTCAAAATAAAGAATAAAAAATAGGGCTGGGGGTGTAGCTCAGAGGTAGAATGCCCCTGGGTTCAATCCCCAGTACCACAAAAAAAAAAAGAACATCACCATCTGCATTTGTAATCACAATGGGACAAGAATTACTTGGGCAGGTGTGATCATTGTAGACATTTCCAGAAGAACTTTATGCAAAATAAATAAAGCTTAAGGAATTAAGATAACATCTTCCAAATAGATTCTTCCTCCAATTTTCCCTTACCTCTAGGAAACTGGTGGTAGGGAACACACATTCCGCATTTCCCACTTCATCTTCAACCATCTATACTGAAAATATTTATAGGGAAAATGTTTTAAAAATTAAATGACCCTCTTATATTAGTGTTTCTATGAACTTTCATACACATCTTCATATGGTTATCACACCCTTAACATCTCTCATTGTCCTTTCATCACCAGGTTTTTTTTCTTTTTTTGTGGTGCTGGGGATTGAACCCAGGGGCATTCTACCTCTGAGCTACACCCCCAGCCCTATTTTTTTTAAATTTGGAAATAGGGTCTTGCTAAGTTGATGCAAGCCTGAGTTGCTGAGGATGGCCGCGAACCTGCGATCCTCCTGTCTCAGCCTCCCAAGTCCTGGATTACAGGTGTGCACCACCACGCCCGTCCTCATCACCAGTTTTGGGTGACATTTCTATTAGCAGCTTCTCTACTGCCGTCTGTCTCTTTCACTGCAAACAGATTTCAAACTCATCAAAGGAAGATCCCAATGACTCTAACATCAATCCTAAAGAATTCTTTTTGAACTTCAACTTTCTTGATCTCCATGTAGATTCTGGTATCACTGATGTCCTCTCCTCTGGATTTTCCCGTTTCTTCTCAGTTTTTTCTGTTCACATCCTCTTTTTCTACCTCCCCTTTAAACATTGGTGTTCCCTCAGGCTTCTAGTCTCTGCCTTTTTGCTCTTCTCACTCCTGCAGGATCTCACTAGCGTCTATGGTTTCAAGCTAACTCCATTTACAA
Organism: Glis glis; assembly: GCA_004027185.1. Classification (NCBI taxonomy): domain Eukaryota; kingdom Metazoa; phylum Chordata; class Mammalia; order Rodentia; family Gliridae; genus Glis; species Glis glis. The sequence goes on from PVJS01059484.1 coordinate 9,064, forward strand.
GCTAACTCTTAACCTCTATCTGTAGCCTAGATCTCTCTGGAACTCCTGACCTATCTACAAGATATCCCCATCTAGATGTCCATGCCATAGACACTTAAAATATGCTGTCAAAGTTGGCACATGAGAGCGGGGCATGGTGGCACATGCTTGTAATCCCAGTACTTGGGAGGCTGAGACAGGAGGATCGCAGGTTCGAGGACAGCTTCAGCAAGTAGTGAGACTCTTATCAACCTAGTGAGACCCTGTTTCAAATAAAAATAAAAAATAGGGCTGGGGGTGTAGCTTAGAAATAGAATGCCCCTGGGTTCAATCCCCAGTACCAAAATAAATAAATAAATAAATAGGGCTGGGGGTGTAGCTCAGAGGTAGAATGTCTCTGGGTTCAAAAAAAAAAAATAGCCAGGCGTGGTGGCGCACGCTTGTAATCTCAGTACTTGGGAGGCTGAGACCGGAGGACCCAGGTTCACGGCCAGCCTCAGATACTTAGTGAGGCCTCCGCAACTTAGTGAGACCCTGTTTCAAAATAAAGAATAAAAAATAGGGCTGGGGGTGTAGCTCGGAGGTAGAATTTCCCTGGGTTTTATCCCCAGTTCTGCAAAAATAAATAAATAAAAAATAAATAATTAATTAAAATTTAAATTTAAAAAAATGGGCACATAGAGCCAGGCATGGTGGCGCATGCCTGGAATCCCAGTACTTGGGAGTCTGAGACAGGAGTATCATAGACTTGAAGCCAGCCTGAGCAATTTAGCAAGCTGATGTTTCAAAACAAGAAATACAAAAAGGGCTAGGGGTACAGCTTGGAGGTAGAACACCCCTGAGTTCAATCCCCAGTTACACATACACATACACACACACACAAACCTGGTCCAGTGGTGCACAACTGCAACCCCAGCAACTTGGGAGGCTAAGGCAAGAGTATTGCAAGCTCGAGACCAGCATCAGCAACTTAGCAAAACTCTGTCTCAAAATAAAATAAAAGGGGCTGAGGATGTATGTTGGTGGCAGAGCCAATGCCTAGCATGAAGAAGGCCCTGGGTCTAATTCTCAGTACCACAAAAAGTCACACAAAAAATTCAGTGGCTCCCATCACACTATAACCCTACCTCCCAAGGTTGTTGAGGATTTACACAATTAATCTGCATGAAATGCTTAAGACAATGCCAGACACATGGCAAACATCCAACAAATGCTAACTCATTATTCTTAAAACATTTCCCAATTTGATCTCTTTAGGCCTAACTACACTAAGGTTTATTTATTTTTGGCGGTACTAGGGATTGAACCCAGAGGCATTCTACCTCCGGGCTACACCCCCAGCCCTATTTTTTATTCTTTATTTTGAAACAGGGTCTCACTAAGTTGCAGAGGGCCTCACTAAGTAGCTGAGGCTGGCCGCGAACCCAGATCCTCCTGTCTCAGCCTCCCAAGTACTGAGATTACAAGCGTGTGCCACCACGCCTGGCTCAACTAAGGTTTATTCATAAAACTTTTCAAAACAAACATATAAGAAAAAAGCATTTTAATTAGTCTTAACAAACTTCAAAGATCCATATCCCTGCTTCTATAATTCAAAATTTGTTTTTGTTTTACTCTCATATGCTATGACTTTCTCAAGTCTATTCAGATGTAATGGAAAACAACTTTTATGGTTATTAGTAATCACTTTCACACAGGTCTTTTTATGAATTTTAAGTGTTTTTTCATTTTTTAAAGCTTGCTTGTAAATATCCTTCATAAAACTTCTTTCATAACTCCTGCTTAGTTCCTCTTTTTAAATAGTTAAAATGTTCTACTGTATTAGTATAGAACAACGCTCCAGGCAAGAAAAATTCAATGTTATTTTTCCTAGTTTTTACTGGTTAGAAGAATAATGCTGGAAGAAACCAAATATCATGCAATATATTAATTTCCAAGTCAGTAAAACACTTCCTTTTACAAAGTTTCATAATATAAAATACTGGGCTCAAGACTTGATTTCAATAATACCATGTAAATAAAAGCCCCACAATTGAATATTATCTGAACCTATTCCAAACTAATCTAGGTTATCTGGAAGAAAGAACATTTTAAGAGAAGTACATTTAACTTAAATCCAAAGACCAGGAAAACTACCACCAAATGGGAAATATTTAAAATAATTCACAAGATTCTAAATAATTATGTTAAAATAAAAACTGAGAAACTGATTCACACACTTATTAAGAAAAAGAAATAAGGGGCCGGGCGTGGTGGCGCACGCTTGTAATCCCAGTACTTTGGGAGGCGCAGACCGGAGGATCTGGGTTCGCGGCCAGCCTCAGCTCTCTCTCTCTCTCTCTCTCCTCTCTCCTTAGTGAGGCCCTCCGCAACTTCATGAGACCCGGTTTCAAAAATAAAGTATAAAAAATAGGGCCGGGGGCGTAGCGCGGAGGTAGAATGCCCCTGCGTTCAATCCCTGG
>PVJS01059485.1:0-11503 GCA_004027185.1 Glis glis
TTTTTTTTTTTTTTTTTTTTTTTTTTTTTTTTTTTGCGGTACTAGAGATTGAACCCAGGGGCATTCTACCTCCGAGCTACAGCCCCAGGTCTAATTTTTATTCTTTATTTTGAAAGAGGGTCTCACTAAGTTGCAGAGGGCCTCACTAAGTAGCTGAGGCTGGCAGCAAACCCCGATTCTTTGGTCTCAGCCTCCCAAGTACTGGGATTACAAGCGTGTGCCACTACACTACTCCCAGCTTTTATTCTTTATTTTGAAACAGGGTCTCACTAAGTAGCTGAGGCTGGCCACGAACCCAGATCCTCCGGTCTCAGCCTCCCAAGTACTGGGATTACTAGTGTGTGCCACCATGCCTGGCTCTGTTTTTGCTTTTGTTTTTCAGTACTGGGGATTGAACCCAGGGGCATTCTACCTCTGAGCTACACACCCAGCCCTATTTTGTATTCTTTATTTTGAAACAGAGTCTCACTAAGTTGCGGAGGGCCTCACTAAGTAGCTGAGGCTGGCTTTGAACCTGAGATCCTCCTGTCTTGACTTCTCAAGTACTGGGATTACAAGTGTGTGCCACCATACCCAGCTAGAATATGTATTTTGAAGGGGCCAATGATCTGAGAAAATCCTTCACAGATTTTGACCCAGACGTGTTGACTACTAAATTACATCTATTTAAGTAATAAAAGAAGCAGCTGGAGCCAGGCATAGTGGCTCACACCTGTAGCCTTCTTGTCTGAGACAAGAAGATCGCAGGTTCCCGGCCAGCCTCAGCTACTTAGTGAGGCCCTCCACAACTTAGTGAGACCCTGTTTCAAAATAAAGAATAAAATAGGGCTTGGGGTGTAGCTCAGAGGTAGAATGCCCCTGGGTTCAATCCCCAGTTCTGCAACAATAACAACAAAAAAACTTTAGGTAGGCATGATGGAGCACAACTATAATCCCAGCTAGTTGGGAGGCTGAGGTAGGATTGCAAGTTTGAGGCCAGCCTGGGCAAATTAGCGAGACCCTGACTCAAAATTTGAAGAAAAGCCAGGTGTGGTAACACACGCTGATAATCCCAGTACTGGGGAGGCTGAGACAGGAGGATCGCAGGTTCGTGGCCAGCCTCAGGTACTTAGTGAGGCCCTCTGCAACTTGGTGAGACCCTATTTCAAAATAAAAAATAGGGCTGGGGGTGTAGCTCGGAGGTAGAATGCCCCTGGGTTCCATCCCCAGTACCGCAAAACAGTTTAAAAAAGTAAAAAATAAAAAGCTCTGGGGGTGTAGTTTGGAGGTTCTAGGTTCAATCCCAAGCAACACACACACACACACACACACACACACACACACAATGCAGCGGGGGCCGAGGGTGGGGATGTGGCTCGGTGTACAGCACTTGACTAGCTTACACAAGGCCCTGACTTTGGTGTCCAGCACAATAACAAAAGTAGCTGCAAAGGAGGAAGAGGCTTATATATGTTTTTTCATAAAAGGGTTTTAACTCCCAGTAAACATGGTTTTTCCTTTTAATTTTCCTTCTTTAAACTTCCTCATCACTCATTCTTACCAAGAACTCTAAAACAAAACAAAAACCCTCCATCAGGGCCAAGCGTGGTGGTGCGTACCTGTAATCCCAGCTACTTGGGAGGCTGAGGCAGGAGGATTGCAATTTTGAGGCCAGCCTGGGCAACTTAGCAAGACTCTGTTGCAAAATTAAAAATTAGAAAAGGGCTGGTGATGTAGCTCAGTGATAGAGCACTTGTCTACATGTGTTAGGCCTTAAGTCTCCAGTACCACTAAATAAATAAGCCCTCCACCAAAAATATATGAAAAGGAGGAGTTGAAAAAAAATAATGTGAGCTGGGTGTGGTGGTGCACACCTGTAATCCCAGTACTTGGGAGGCTGAGACAGGAGGATCACAGGTTCGAGGACAGCCTCAGCAATGTAGCAAGACTCTCAGCAACCTAGTGAGACCCTGTTTCAAAACAAAAAATTAAAAGGACTGGGGTTGTAGCTCAGAGGTAGAATGCCCCTGGGTTCCATCTCAAAAGAAAAATAAAGCAATAGCAATGAAAGAGGAAAGCATAGGGTAGATAGGTAGAAAGTCATGTGTGAAATTGCACTTAGAAGTAATGACATCTTTCTTCTAAGGGGTACGTGTTGTCCCAGAGACTTCCTTATTCTATCTCCCCCACCACTTCCAAACATAAACATACAAGTGGTTACTTCTTCCTCTCTTTCAGGGAACCCAAACCAAAAATAAGAATCATTCTTACTAATTAGTGCTCAGTAGACCAGGGACTAACTATAATCAGGTAACAATAAAACGTGGGTCAAAACTTAATGACCTATGGAGTTGGAGGTGGGCAGCTAATATCTAAGATAAAAACTTGCAGGCAACTCCCTTTTTTATTCCTGAAGAAAAGGATTTTTGAAAACAAAGAAAGGGGAAAAAATGAGCCTTCATGTCTCAAGGCCTTTCCCAGGAAACTATTGATAACTTATGGTTAAAGAGAATTATCTAACTTAGCATCACTGTCAGACTGGAGTATTTAGAACAAAAAATGTCCTATCTATGAGTTAGCAAGAAGAAATATAAATGGCCAATGTATGAAAAAATGTTCAACATCATTAGCAATGAGGGGGATGCAAATCAAAACTACACTGAGATTCCATCTAACCCCAATCAGAATGGCAATCATCAAAAAGTCAAACAACAATAAATGCCGGTGAGGAGGTGGAGAAATAGGAACTCTTACACACTGTTGGTGGGATTGCAAATTAGTGCAGCTGCTATGGAGATCAGTGTGGAGCATTCTCAGAAAACTGGGAATGGATTCACCGTATGATCCTGCTATACCACTCCTGGGTATCTTTCCAAAGGGACTGACGTCATAATATTATATTAATACATGCATATCCATGTTTACAACAGCACTATTCACAATAGCCAAATTATGGAACCAACCTACGTGCCCATCAAAAGATGAGTGGATTACAAAAGTATGGGATATCCACACAATGGAACTCTACTCAGCAATCAAGAAGAACAAAATTATGTCATGTGTAGGAAAATGGATGGACCTGGAGAACATTTATGTTAAGTGAGATTAGCCAGTCACAGAAAGTGAACAGTCATCTGCAGAAGCTAGGGAGTAATTGGGATACAAGAGGGACTCTAGATAAAGGAGAAGTCCCAGTGGGGTAATGGAGGGAGCTGGGAGTGGGGGGGAGGAAGAAGAATTAGTGAAGGGAGCACTTCCATTGATGCTGTGTACGAATGTGCATAACCAGAGCCAAGCTCAATGGCATGGACGGGAAGGGGAGGACGTGGGGAGGGAGCGGGGCAGCTCACCCAGTGCTGTGTGCATGGATGTCCCTGGCACTCTGAACGACAATATGATGTGAGACTACAATGCACCAATCAAAGTATAAAAAAACAAGTCCCGTCTGCCAGTTAGCAAGAAGTAATCACAGGTTCAACTCTCAGGTCTAAAACTAGTGGGTCTTGGCAACTAAACTGAATTTCTGGATTCAGTATCATTATACTTTTATAGGGATTAATTAAACAAAAATGTATTAAGGGTCCATTCTGTGGTAGGAACCACAATAGGTACCAAGATTTCTAAAGAACAGTCCCTACCTTAAAGGAGCTCAAGCCAGTGCCAGAAAATGAGATTTGGGCAGGCATTTATTACTAATACAGTAAATACAACAGATGTATAGGAGGGGGACATTAGGCCAAAAGGAGAGGACAGATATATGTCAGGCAATAAACTAGGCAAAAAGAAGGGTTTTCTACATAAAGGGACCTACATAATAAAAAGGCATTAAGCAATAATAGTATATTGCTGGAGCAGAAGATGGTTAGAAATGTAAGCAATAATTTGTGGAAGTTAAGAAACTTGGTCTTTAGCTGGGCATGATGGCACACACCTATAATCCCAGTAGCTGGGAGGTTGAGATGAGAGAATCTCAGATTCAAGGCCAGCCTCAGCAACTTAGCCGGACCCCGTTTCAAAATAAAAAATAGAAAATGGTGGCTCATGCTTGTAATCCCAGTACTTGGGAGGCTGAGACTGGAGGATCCGGGTTCACGGCCAGCCTCAGCTACTTAGTGAGGCCCTCCACAACTTAGTGAGACCCTGTTTCAAAATAAAGGATAAAAAGTAGGGCTGGGGGTGTAGCTCGGAGGTAGAATGCCCCTAGGTTCAATCCCCAGTACTGCAAAAAAAAAGAAAGAAAATAGAACTGGGGGTGCAGCTCAGAGGTAGAATGCCCCATGGTTTAATTCAAGGAAGAAGGAAGGAAAGAAGGAAGGAAGGAAGGAAGGAAGGAAGGAAGGAAGGAAGGAGAAAGAAAGAAAGAAAGAAAGAAAGAAGAAAGAGAAAGAAAGAAGAAAGAGAAAGGAAAGAAAGAAAGAAAGAAAGAAGAAAGAAAGAAAAAGAAAGAAGAAAGAAAGAAAAAAGAGAAAAAGAAAGAAAATTTACCCAATAGGCACTGAAAAGTCATTAAAGGGTTGAAGGGGATGAAGCACACTGGTAGAGTACATGCCTAGCGTGCACAAAGGCATTGGGTTCCATTCCATTTCCAGCACACCACACACACACACACACACACACACACAGACACACACACACACAGAGTCATACTGTTATTTTCTGGCCTCAATTGTTTCTACAGAGAAACCAGTTTTAATTCTTATCATTGTGTTCCTGCATACTAATTATGTCTTTTTCTTTGGCTGCTTTTAGGATTATATTTCTTTGTTTATCAGCAGTTATACTAATAACAACAGTTACACTGTTACCAATGGTTATTAACAGTCACACTATTTCTAGGTGTCATTTTTCTTTGCACTTATCCTGCTTGGGGTTCACTTCGTTTCCTGGATCTCTGAGTTGTTTTTTTTTTTTTTTTTTTTTTTTTGCGGTACCGGGGATTGAACCCAGGGGTGCTCCACCTCTGTGCTACACACCCAGCCCCATTTTTTACACTTTATTTTGAAACCAGGTCTCACGAAGTTGCAGAGGGCCTCACTAGGTAGAGAGAGAGAGAGAGAGAGAGAGAGAGAGAGAAAGGGAGAGAGAGAGAGAGAGAGAGAGAGAGAGAGAGAGAAAGGGAGAGAGAGCTGAGAGCTGAGGCTGGCAGCGAACCCGGATCCTCTGGTCTCCGCCTCCCAAAGTACTGGGATTACAAGCGTGCGCCACCACACCTGGCTCTGAGTTGTTTTTTTTTTTTTTTGCTTCCCCCACCCCGCCTTTCTTTTTTTAAAAAAATAATTTAAAACTATATATATATTTTTTCTCCCCTCTCCCCCCACCCCTTAGAAGTAGCTAGGATGGGAGCCAAGGAGGTGGTCTAGGGCAAGGGGGTGGCTGGGAGAAGGAGAATCAATGAAGGAATCACTTCCATTGACATTGTGTACATATGTGAGGATACCAATGCCAATCTCAGTATCACATATGCACACACCAAGTGCTGTGTGCAGGTATGTCACTATCACTATGAACTACGTTATGATGTGAGGCCATAATGCACCAATAAAAGTATAAAAAATGAATGAATAAATAGAGACAAAAAAAAGAAGCTACGATGGAAGAGTCATGGAGAGACCCCTGTCTTTCTCTTTCTTTCTTTCATCATATTTGGAAGACGTTTGGTTAGTATTTCTTCAAATATTTTTTTCTGCCTATTCTCTCTCTCCTCTTCTTCTGGGACTACAGATACACTTATACTGGCCTTTTTTGTTTTGTTTTGTTTTTGGTACTGGGGATTGAACCTAGGGGCATTCTATTTCCAAGCTCCACCCCTAGCCCTATTTTATTTTTCTTTAAAAACAGGGTCTCCCTAAGTTGCTGAGGCCCTTGTTAAGTTGCTGAAGCTAACCTCAAACCTGCGATCCTCCTGTCTCAGCCTCCCAATACTGGAATTTACAGGCATGCACCAACATGCCCAGCTAATACTAGACTTCTTACCTTCTGTGCTTCAATATTGAGAGCTCATGTCTAGTAATCCCTGAAAAATCTAAATTTTGACATTTTCCAGAATTAGTGCCTTACTAATGGTTGTGTGTTCCTTTGGGGAAACTTTGGCAACATATTCATCAGGAAAACATAAATCAACAGATACTACAGCAGAGAAGATTTACTATTGTATGTTGATGAACTAAAAAAGCAAAACAGGAACACTGAAGTGACTCAGAGGTGGTAACTGCAGGGAGCAGCTACCACCCACCACCCCTAGGGCTGGTGAAAAGGGGAATCAATCTTGGACCATCAGGTCTTAGGAACTCAGCATCGCTCAGACCCCAGAGAGGAGGCTGTCCAGCTGGTCCTGCCAGTGTGTGTGCGTGTGTGTGTGTGTGTGTGTGTGTGTTTTATTTTGATCCTGCTAGTTCTGAGAGGGGGATGATTGACATCTGAAAAGGTTACAATCATCAGTAGTACCTTTGCTGCAGCTCACTCACATACTTGCCACAAAATCATAAACAAGGGCATCTTTGAAAGAGATCTGCTTAACTAAGGATAAACAGACCCCGCCTCAACATTAGGTCTCCTACCATAGGCATGAAATGGCATGGATTATGTCGGGCTGGCAATAATTCAGCCTTTTCCCCACATCCATTTTCCTAGCATTGCCCAATGTGGCTATAGCAAGGGGAAGACCAATTTCCTGTTCGAACACTGGACCCATTGTCGGTCAAAGCCTGCTCCTTTCCTTGTTCCTTCATTCTTGCCTCCACCTAAGCTCCTTCCCCAGCTCTATCACATCCAATTTTCTAGCGCAAATAGACAACAAACAACACTCCATGTTCAACATTTTACCCTAGAGTGTAAAGAAGATTCACACAAAGTTTTTTTTAATATAGAAGGATTTTTGTTGAATATTTGTAGAACATTGGGCATGAACGTTTTTCAAATTTTGGAACTTTAGGACCACAGAAGTTCCATCTGAAAAAAAGTCACTACTTCAAGTCTTATGTTCTTTAGTAATTAAAATGAACATCCGCTGGGCATGGTGGTGCATGCCTATAATCCCAGTACGTGGGAGGCTGAGACAGGAGGATTGCAGGTTCAAAGCCAGCCTCAGCAACTTAGTGAGGCTGTCAGCAACTTAGCAAGACCCTGTTTCCAAATAAGAAATAAATAGGGTTGGGGGTATAGCTCAGAGGTAGAATGCCTCTGGGTTCAATCCCCAGCACCACAAAAAAAAAAAAGAAAGAAAAAGGAAGGAAGGGGAAATTAACATTTATTTTTCTACCACAATTACCTTTTTTAATAACCATAAAGACATCAGGTTCATGACATATTTCACATATTAATATTTGTATTTGAATATATTGACTAGAATAATTTCTCTGAATCTGTATATATTAATTATGTATTATATAGCACTCTGTCAATTATATAACACAAAAGACATTTACAGGTAAACATTAAAATGGCAGTGTACATATTAGTAACTAAACATTAACAAGATAATAATAACCAGGTATTCATTTAATGGGAGAGTCTAGTATTTCCTGGTAATCTTGCCTTCTTCTTAAATTCCTCCAGTAGAGTTTATAGCCAGCAAGGACAAATACACTAATCATAATGATCACCCCTCCAATGACATCATAGACACTAGGAAATATATGTAACACGAGAAGCTGCAAGACCATAGCTACCACAATCTCCAGATGCTGGACCGTGCTGACCAAAGCTGGATGGAATTTGTCCAAGGCATAATAAACTCCTAAGAATGCCACAGTAGAACAGATGCATATAGCAATGAGATAACTCCATGTTTCTCCATCTAAGGGGATGATGGGTTCCTGAAGAACAAACATAGTAGATAGTCCCCACACTGTCCCAGTCCAACCAAAGGTAAATAGTGCTGTCCACATGCTGACCTTCTCCCTGATGGATCTGTAGACTATCATGGAAAGAGCAGTGGTCAGTCCAGCCATCACGGTCATAGTGTACCCAAAGGCTTCTTTCCAGGCATTTAATAACGAATTGTCTTCATCCACAATATTGGGAATCATGACAAGACAGACACCTAAGATGCTGCAAACAACTGTAGCCATGTCAACGTAAGCCATTTTCTCATCTACAAGGAGAAATGCCAAAATGGCACTAAAAACAGTGGTCGTGGCCCTCCACATAATGGTCCCATTGCTGGGAGGAACTATTGAAAACGATGTATAAGCGCAGGTGATAGAAATGACATTGCATATACCATAAAAAAAGAGTCGCAATCTGTATCCGCTGGGTCCAAAGGGGGCCTCCTGATAGTAACACACAACTAAAACAGAAAAGACCTGCAGGACAGAACGGATAAAGATCAGTTCCAAAGAGGGAACTTTAGAACGATCGGAAACAAGCCTGGTGATGAGTGCTACACAGCCGTGAGCCAAAGCAGATCCAAACAGCACTATCCACATTTTTCGAGATTGAAAAATATTTTTTTCGGCAAAGCTGTGGAACTGTCCAATCTCCTTGGCCGTTGGGTCCTCTGGAGGTGGAGGTGGAGTATCGATGGTGCCAAAGAAAGTTCTTCCTTTTCTTTTCATTTCACTCAGCAAACTTTTCTTTGGATTTTCTTCCATAAAATTTCCATACTCTTCATTGATTTCTTCATACCCATTATCCCCAGGCTGGGGATAATGAGAAGTGTATTTCACCATGACTGTGTTGGGGTGTATTTTCACCCTTTTTTTAACTGGATATTTTTTGGCTGGAGAAGTATCCATTTCTTCAGATTATCGGTTCTATTAAAAATAAAAAAGACATAGTCATCCCATTGAAAACTCAATTTCTATTCTAATAATATATAACAATTCAGTGATAGAAAATTGAGGCTGTAACAGGAATCTAGAAATATATATGTAATAGATAATTTGGAAATATGCTTATCAGATGTCTGGAACTCAATGGAATTATCCACCCTTTTTTCACTCCCAACATTTTTTAAGGGGTGGTGGTCCTGGGGATTGAAGCGAAGGGCATTCTGCCTCTGAGCTACACCCCTAGCCTTTTACATATTTTGTTTTGAAATAGGGTCATTAAAAATTAATGTTAATAATGTTAATGATAATAATATTAATGTTATTAATGTTAATTGTTGTCATTAGCAATATGTAAGATTTTACTGAAAGCTGGGTGCAGTGGTGCACGCCTATAATCCCAGTAATTGGGAGGCTGAGACAGAAGGAACATTACATTGCTCCTGTCTCAGTCTCCCAAGTATTGGGATTACAGGCATGACCTACCACGCCCGGCTTCACTCCCATCTTAAATGAAATTTTCATTCTGCTATTCTTCAATTCATTCAGCTGTATTTCCCATCTTTACAGGACATATTGATATCTTTCCAGCTTTTCATTCCTACCCATCCAAAAAGAAAAACACAGAGAAATAATAACTTAGGTGTTATGGTTTACATATAGAATGTCACCTAAAAGAGCTCAGGTATTGATGTTCAGAGTTGATATAATATTAAATCATGAAGGTTCTAATCTCATTAGTGGTTAAATCCATTGTAATGGATTTACTGGGTGCTGACTTAGGCAGAAGGGGTGTGGCTGAAGAAGGTGGGTCACTGGGGGTGTGGCCTTAGGGACTATGTTTATGTCTTTGAATCCCCTTGCTTGTCTTCTGCTTTCAGCCTCAGTGATGTGAGAGTAGAACACACGCTTGCACACTCTCTCCCTCTCTCTCCCTCTCTCTCTCTCACTTTCTCCCTCCCTTCTGCCGCCATGCCCTGAGCTCCACTGATGTAACCCCACCTAACATGGACTGAACCCCTGAAATCTCCAGAACTGTGAGCAAGTACATCTTCCTTCCTCTAAGTTGTGGTGGTCAGGTGTTTTGGGTCACACTCTCAGGGAGAATGCTGACTGAAACATTAAGTAAAATCTTCCCTTTCACTCTGCCCATTTTTCTGTATTATAAATTATAAGTGGAGCCAGGCGTGGTGGCACACGCTTGTAATCCCAGTACTTGGGAGGCTGAGACAGGAGGATTGCAGGTTCGTGGCCAGCCTCAGCTACTTAGTGAGGCCCTCCGCAACTTAGTGAGACCTTGATTCAAAATAAAGAATAAAGTGCCAGGCGTGGTGGCGCACACTTGTAATCCCAGTACTTTGGGAGGCAGAGACCGGAGGATCCGGGTTCGCAGCCAGCCTCAGCTCTCTCTCTCTCTCTTTCTTTCCCTGTCTCCCTGTCTCTCTCTCTCTTTCTCTCTCTCTCTCTCTCTCTCTCTCTCTCTCTCCCCCCTTGTTTCTCTCTGTCTCTCTCTCTCTCTCTCTCTACTTAGTGAGGCCCTCCGCAACTTCGTGAAACCCGGTTTCAAAATAAAGTATAAAAAATAGGGCCAGGGGTGTAGCGCGGAGGTAGAACGCCCCTGCGTTAAATCCCCGGTACCACAAAAAAAAAGAATAAAAAATAGGGCTGGGGGTGTAGCTTGGAGGTAGAATGCCCCTGGGTTCAATCCCTAGTACCACAAAAAAAAATTATAAGTGAATTAAATCCAAATCTTTTGCATAGTCAATTATGTATAATATCTATATCCACCTTATATTGCAAATTAGTATGGTAATTTTAAAACATTTACTCTGGAGGCGGAGACCGGAGGATCTGGGTTCACAGCCAGCCTCATCTACTTAGTGAGGCCCTCCGCAACTTCATGAGACCCGGTTTCAAAAATAAAGTATAAAAAATAGGGCCAGGGGTGTAGCTCAGAGGTAGAACGCCCCTGGGTTCAATCCCTGGTACCATAAAAAATAAATAAATAATATAAAACATTTACTCTGGGCTCTCCATACATTTTCAAATATAAAGATAGACTGAAATTAGAAAAAATAAAACGAACTTAGTAGCAGATGCATTGTCAATAAGAATATAAATCATACAACCTTTCTGATAAGTAGGTTAGCAATATGTAAGATTTTACTGAAAGCTGGGTGCAGTGGCACATGCCTGTAATCCCAGTACTTGGGAGACTGAGACAGGAGGAACACAGGTTGGAGGCTAGCTTTGGCAATTTAGTGAAGCCCTCAGCAACTTAGTGAAACCCTGTTTCAAAAAAAATAAAAATAAAAATCGCTGGAGGTGTAGCTCAGGGGTAGAAAGTCCTGGGTTCAATCCCCAGTACCACAAAACCCCAAAAAAGACTTTACTGGAAACTACCCTTTGTTTGTGTTTTGTGGTACTAGGGATTGAACCTAGGGGCCATTCTACCTCTGAACTACACCCCTAGCCCTTTTTATTTTTTTGTTTTGAAACAGGGTCTTTCTAGGTTGCTGAGAGTCTCTCTATGCTGCTGAGGCTATCCTCAAACCTGCAATAGTCTTGTCTCAGCCTCCCAAGTACTAGGATTACAGGCATGTAACACCATGCCCAGCTTGGAAACTACCCTTTGTTCAGCAATATCTCTTCTATGATTTTTACCATTAAAATGATCACAAGATACCATTTACATTCTTTGAGAAGGAAGGAAGGAAGGAGGGAGGGAAGGAAGGAAGGAAGGAAGGAAGGAAGGA
>PVJS01059486.1:0-11504 GCA_004027185.1 Glis glis
TCTGACTCTCCACGTGCAGTCAGAACTTGGGACTACATTGCTTCAAACTGTAAGCCCATCTGACAAATCCCTTTTTCAAATATACTCATTCTGTGAATTCTGTTAATCTAGTGAACCCTGTCCAATACAGTTGTAGATCTGTATTCCCATGTTTATTGATTATTCTTGCTCACAAAAATGTTGGTCTTAGGATAATTTGCCTGGCTGTTTATATAGGGTATGAAAAGAGTATTAATTAAGCATAGAGGCCTCCTTGAACTTTCTTTAAAAATCTAGAACATGAGTTCTCAATAGTGTGATATTGCCCCCAGTGTCCTCGAGAGATGAAGAAAGTTCTACTTTTTAATATATAAAGCATTGATGTGTATATAAGCAGATGAACAAATACATAGTCTAGCTGTGCTATGAATGTTTCATCCAGGGAGCATGCTGGAAAAAGTGTCTAAAAATCTCCTTAGGGGGCAATGGTAATTATAATAATAAAGATTGAGAAACACTGTTCTAGAGCCTTCCAGTTCTCAATAGCTACTAAGGCCATATCATTAGTTTCTGTACAGGAGACATCAAAAGGAATTGCTGATTAGTGTTTTGCCAACCTCTTTATTCACTATCCCAAGACTAGCAAACCAAGGCCAGGACTTCTTTACTGGATTTCACCAGAACTTATAAGTTGAAGTAAACTCTCCTCATCTTGTGGTCCACAAATCTGTTAGGTTTCTGTACTTCCTTCTACCGGAGGCAGCAGGTCATTTCCATTCTGGCTTTGACTGGAAACCGCTCAGCTTCAGTACCACCTCAAGCCCCTCAACTTCATGGGTGACTTTGTCATCATCACTTAGGCCAAGTTGGTCAATGGCAACAGTATGATCTGAGGCCCCGCCCAGTTTTGGGCTCTTCATGGCAGTTCCACTTCCTCCTGGCCATCACCTCTCTGCTCTGCAGGTCTCTGTCTCTGTCTTCATGCCCACACCCCCTTTCCGTTTCTTGGATTTCTTTCTCCTTTTCATCTCTACATGTCTCGTGGTCTCTCCCAGGTATTAAGATTCTTGCTTTGGTTCAGCTTCCAATTTTTGTCTCTTTATCCCACCCCCTTGCCTTCTTTTCTCCTCTGTCCATTCTTCCTGCGTTGGTTTCTGTTATAATTTGTATATGAAATGTCCCCCAGACAAGTTCATGTGTTATGCAATGTAACCAGACTTGGAGCTGGGGCTTGGTTGGGGGAGGTGGGTCACTGGGGGTATGGCTCTGGGTACTGTGCCTGTCCCTGGCCCCTTCTTGTCTGATTCTCTGCTTCCTATCTGCCATGAAGTGAAAGCAACTTTTCCTCCTCTCCTATGCCCAAAGCCATACCTTGGAGCAGCTTCCGCCTTGTAGCCAGCCAATCACGGTCCTTTAAAACCTCTAAAACCATGGGCCAATAAGCTTTTCTTCTTCTAACTTGTGCTTGTCAAATATTTGGTCACAGCAATGGGAAAAGCTGACTAAAACAGAAGATAGTGCCAGAGAGTTGGGGTCCATGCTCTTACACACATGACCATGTGGTTCAAAAAATTTTGGAAGTGGTTTGTAGGAGGAGGTTTGGAAAGTTTGGAGATACAGGATTGAGAAAACTTAGAATGTTATAAGCAGAGCTTAATACATGATTCTGGTGGGAGCCTGGAATGACAGAATGCTATTAGGAATGCAAACAGTGAAGACTGTACTCATGAGGTTTCTGATGGCAAGTAGAACTCCATAGGGAAATGGTCTAGAAGCCACCTGCATTTCTGGCAAAGAACTTGTCTACATTTTTCCCATTTCTTGATACTTTCTGTGAGGTTGATTTTAAAGGTGATGGAGTAATTAACTTGACAGAAGAAATTTCAAAGCCACAGGGCATTCAGGCAGTGGCATGGGTATTGCTGGAGGCTTTTAGTTAGTTTAACTGAGAGTCTGGAGTTGAAAGTAAAGCAGAAAGACATTAAAAATTTGCAGTTTTTCCAGAAAAGCATATGTGAAACTGGGGCAAAGGAAGGGTGAAGTTTCTGAAAAGAGTTAACTACTTTACACAGAGACAATAGAAAAGTGGCAGTGAAGTCATGTCAGAAATTAGCAAGGCCACACCCATCACAGGCTCAAGGATGTAACCATGGAAATGAAAGTTTGCTTGGGGAAAAAGCAGTGGGAGTTCTCTGCTGTTTTAGGATTGCCTGAGAAGTTGTTTCCCCAGGACTCATTTCATTGTTCTCTGCAACCCAGGCACTCAGAATCCACTGCAGCTCTAGTTTGGGGATGTGTGTGTAGGGGGAAGCTATGGCTGTAACTAGTTGTAGACCTTGATATTTTCCACGTGGTGCTGATTCTGCAGAAGTGCAGGATGCTGGAATTAAGGGGCAATGGAGACTTGCCCCCAGACTTCAAAGGAAGGCCTGGGAGGCCAAAGTATAGCAGTGTTGGGGGTCTCTGTGGACAGGCCTGAAGGGAGCAATTTGTAAAGCTGTGATAGTAAAGCAATAGTTGCAATGGAGACCCCTCCCCCCAAATTAGAAGACGCCAGGAATGTAGCACATCTGCTGAGGAAGGCTGCAAGCCACAGGCTGTGGAGACAGGCTGAGAGAGCAGCTACATCAGTTGTAATGTGCAAAGCCATAGGGGCAGGACTCCCAGAGCCCTTTGGAGAACACATCTTACCACATGTGCCTCAGATGCCAGACATGGACCAACAAGACATAACGTTAGTCCTGATGGGTTTCAATCTTGTTTTGTTCCAATTCCCTCCTTCTGTGCCCCTAGTCCCACCTTTGGGAAAGTTTGCTTTGTGCCATTGTATGTTTTCTAATTCATTAGTTTCTGCTATGCTTTTATTTTCTGCCTTCTGCTGGCTTTGTGTTAGTTTGTTCCCACTTTTCAAGGGTCTTGAGGTGCAATAGATTATTTATTTTGAGTCTTTCTGTTTTTCTTATGTGGGCACTTAATGCTATAAATTGTCCTCCTAACACTGCCTTCAGAGTGTCCTATCAATTTTGATATGTTGTGGCTCTATTTTCATCTGATTCTAGGAATTTTTAAATTTTTCCTCTTATTTCTTCTCTGATCCAGTCTTCATTTAGCAATGTAGCATTCTATCTCCATGTATTTGTAAAGTTCCTCTGGATCTTCTTGTTGTTGATCTCTACTTTTAGTCATTATGATCTGAAAGGAGGCAGGGAATTATATTGATTTTTTGAATTTGCTGGCGCTTGCTTTGTGGCCTAGATTATGGTCTATTTTGGAGAAGCTTCCATGAACAATTGAGAAGAAAGAATGTGTATTTAGCTGTTGTTGGGTGGAATATTCTGAAAATATCAGGTCCAATTGGTTTATAGTGTTCTTTAGGTTCAAAGTATCTTTACTAATCTTTTTTTCTGGATGACTGATCTAATGGTGTGAGAGGTGGGTTGAAGTTTCCTAGAATTATTGTTTTGGAGTCTATCTGGGACTTCAAATCAAGAAGAGTTTGCTTTACATAGGTAGGTGCACCAATATTAGAGGTGTAAATATTTAATGTGATTATGTCTTAACTTTGGATGGTTCCTTTTATCAGTAAGAAGTGACCATCTTTGTCTCTTCTGACAAGTTTTGGCTTAAAATCTGCTGTATCAGATATGAGGTAGCCACCCTTGCCTACTGTCTCCATTTGTTTCTATCCTTTTACCTTCAGTTTAGGAATCTCTCTCCCTATAAGGTGTTTCTTGTAAGCAGCATATAGTAGGATTATCCAATGTGCTAGTCAATGTCTTTTAACTGGGGAGTTGAAACCATTGATGTTCAGTGTTATTATGGAGAGGTGATTTTTGTTTCCTGTCATTTTGAATTAAGTTTTTTATTTGAGACGATATTAATTCTCCCTTGTTTAGTTGTTCATCTGGTGGTATTTGTTCCTTGTTTGGTTCCAATGTTTCTTTTTCATTTCTTCTTTTTTTTTTTGCGGTACCGGGGATTGAACCCAGGGGCGTTCTACCTCCGTGCTACACCCCCGGCCCTATTTTTTATACTTTATTTTGAAACCGGGTCTCACGAAGTTGCGGAGGGCCTCACTAAGTAGAGAGAGAGAGAGCTGAGGCTGGCCGCGAACCCAGATCCTCCGGTCTCTGCCTCCCAAAGTACTGGGATTACAAGCGTGCGCCACCACACCCAGCCCTTCATTTCTTCTTTGTGGTTCATTTCTTTGAGTTTTTTATCAAGTGCTGTTTGGTCATCATGAATACTTTTAACTTTTCTTTATCTTGGATAGTTTTTATTTCTCCGGTCTCCACCTCCCAAAGTACTGGGATTACAAGCATGCGCCACCATGCCCAGCCTCTGTTACTTCTTTATGGACACAGTTCATTATATCCTAAATATTAACTTTGATTTCCTTCATGAGATTGTTGATCATATTGAAGATCAAAATTCTGAATTATCTGTCTGGCATCCTCTGCACCTCTGTATTTCTGAATTATCTGTCTGGCATCCTCTGCACCTCTGTTTCAGTGAGTTCTGTTGTTATGAGATTGTGACGATTAGTTTTGGTTTTGGTGGACTTTCCCCCCATATTTTCAGGGAATTTATGGGCCTCCTCTAGGCTGCCATGTGATCTGGGAAGGATTTATTGTCTATTCAGGAAGGTGTTCTGTCTTCACTTTGGCTGTTTTGTTGCTATTGGAAGTGCTGTCTAAAGCACCCTCTCTTTTCAGACTTCCTACCAATTTGTAGTGAGATGTATCTCTCCTCTCAGTGCTCACTGTTAGGATATTAGGAGTGTATTGATGGGATTTGGTGGGTTATCCTCGGACCTGTTCTGTATTTGTGTTCACTGTTAGTATTTTGGGAGTGTATTGATGGGATTTTGTTGGTTATCCACAGGCCTGTTCTGTATTTGGTGGAACTAGCAGCAGGGTATTTGTTTCTTGATGTCCTATCTTTGGAATTCAGAGTTTTCACTCCAGGTTGAATGGTTATGTCTGGATGGACATTATTATTTTGTAGAATAAGGGTTAGGGAGGAGTCAGTGAAACATGGACAGTACAAAACAGAGAGGAATCAGAAGGGGAGAGAAAAATGACTGTGGTATCATCAATAAGGAAATGAATGCTCGAGGAGAATGAGGTAGAACAAAAACAGAAAAAAGGTGAAGACTAGGATGGAAACACAATGTACATTGAATGTTGAAAGTATGTAGCTTGGTTATTTTATTGTTGTTGTTGTCTATCTATTTTATTGTTGTTGCCCACCCATCTCCTTTATTTCTGCAAACATGTACTGAGCATCTACTTCCAGTAGACAATATGGTGGGCACTAGGCCACAAAGTTGAAAAAAACACACATTCCCTGTCCTCAGGAGGGACTATCACCAAGTAAACAAGAAATAGACATTTATTTTATGTGATACTGGGTATGAAGAAAAAACCCAAGTGACCCTTTGAGATCAGGGAGCAGGGAGGGGACCTCACCTTTGTTGGGCTCTTGGCATGGTAGCAATATTTCAGCTGAGACCATCTAACTCAGGAAAACTCAAGGCCCCAGTCATGTGTATTTCTGCTGAGGGGACTAGTAAGATGTGGCAGGAGAAGGTAGGAGGTGGAAGAGTTGGCTGGTGCTGGAAATGAAGGTCCAGGGAAGGGTAAGAGAGGAAGGGGTGGAAGCCAGAGGGGCCTGTGAGGACAAGGGAAGGCCTGGGCCTGTGGTGTTGCCACCATACACACCAGAGAAGAGGCCAAATCAGGGATATAAATGTAGACTTTATTATCTCATTAGTATAAATATATGATATTATTATATATAAGGATAGAGACACTGGGGGAGGAGCTCAGCATAAGGAAGGAGCGAGGCTCAGAGGGAGGCACTAGCCTCCTGTGGGAGGGGGGTCTCTAGCAAGTTTCTTTTTCTGCAATCTCTCTTCCATTCCTCTGCTTTCTTTCTTTTTCTGCTGGCCTCTTGTCCTCTCTGTCCCTACCTCTCAGCTGACATCATTCATCTAAGAACACAGAATGCTGGGGCTCTCATGGTTCAGACATATATCTGTGGGGCCCAGTATGCTCTGAGCTCACACTTGAAGCCTCTTCATCCTCCTGCTTTCTGCTGCCTGACCCTTCCCTGTGGTTCTTTGTGTCTCCTTTCCCTCAGCTCTCTGGCATGCTTTCCCTGCCCCTCTGTCACTCCTATCCCTGCTCCCCGTATCTTCTGTGTCTGCCCCCCTACTTTAGATCACAATTCTGTCTCCTGTGGCTCTAGATGGGCAGAGGGTCCCTGGTTCTGGAACTTCAGATGCTGGGGGTGGTGGGCAGTGGGGTTTCCACAGGTTCTGTTCTGCCTAGACTCACTGTGACCTCTACACCTATCCACAGTGCTTGAGTTCATGCCGTACATGGGCATCACCCTGGCAACAAGCAGATGGGCTGTTGAACAAGAGGTTCATTCTTCACATATTCCGAAACATTTGCTCTACCTCCTGCTTTGTTTGGCCTCTGATTGGTTCTCTTGGGGGCACGTGGCTGAGACATGTGGGTGCCTATTAGAAGATAGGGACATAGTGGAGAGAACTGGTCACTGTGACTCCATGTAGCTTGCTCTGTGGTGAAGTATGTTAGAAGACCAGAGAAGGTTGTTGGGAATTCATACGAAAGGGAGATGAGGGAAAATGTATCCCATTTGAGCTTGATGTGAGCAGGTCTTTGATGGTATTTAAATATGGTCATGTTGTCCTGAGATTGAATTACTTAGCATTTTGGGGGTCTCACAATCTTTGATGTCCAAGAAAAAGAAGGTGTAATGTGTTTGCTGCCCTCAGCCTTGGACTCCCCGGGATGTGAGTACTGAATCATAGCCAGCACCCTCCTTTGACCCTGCATGAAACAGGGGAGTGGGATTCATAACGAGCAGTCTGATCACGTTTTGCTGCTTGTGGGTCTTATAAAGCAGCCCAGTAAAACTCCACCCTCATTATCTCTGAAAGAAAACTTCATCCTCATTTGTGGGAAGAGCCCTTAGTCATGTAACACAATCAATCATTAACTTGGTATACAGATTGGTCCTTGTTATATGTAGGCAGGCAAGAGTGGACCTCTGTCTGGAGCAGAGGCAGAGGCACCATGACCGCATACTCCCAGGTCCTACGACCACTTGTCCTTTGCCTGCTCCTGTGGACGCTCGGCCCCTCTTTGTGCCATGCTGAGAAGCTGTTGGTGATCCCAATGGACGGCAGTCACTGGCTGAGCATGCTCGGAGTCATCCAGAAGCTGCAGCAGAGAGGACATGAAGTAGTGGTCATAGCACCGGATGCCTCAGTCTACATAAAAGAAGAACCATTTTTCACTTTGAAAAAGTACCCTGTACCATTCCAAAGGGAGGAACTGAGAGCCACTTTTGTCAACCTTGGACGTAGTGTTTTTGAGAACGATTCTTTCCTGCAGCTTGTGATCAAAACGTACAAGAGAGCCCAAAAGGATTTTGGTCTGATATTCTCTGGCTGCTCCCAATTGCTGCACAACAAGGAGTTCATGGCCTCCCTGGGGGAAAGCAGGTTCGATGCCGTCTTGACGGACCCTTTCCTCCTCTGCGGCCCCATTGTGGCTCAATACCTCGCTCTGCCTGCTGTCTACTTCTTGAATGCGTTGCCGTGCAACCTGCACTCCAAAGCTACCCAGTGCCCCAGCCCAATGTCCTATGTGCCAAGGGCGATGTCCTTAAGCTCAGATCACATGACCTTCCCCCAGAGAGTGAAGAACGCCCTCATTGCCTTGGTGGAGAACTTCATGTGCGATGTGGTCTATTCCCCCTACGCTTCACTTGCCTCAGAAATTCTTCAGAAAAACCTGACTGTCCAGGACCTTACGAGCTATGCATCTGTCTGGCTCATGAAAAGCGACTTTGTGAAGGATTACCCCAGGCCCATCATGCCCAATATGGTTTTTATTGGTGGGATCAACTGTGTTCGCAGAAAACCACTATCCAAGGTGTGTATTTGAGAGGGACCTTTATATGCGTATGTTCATGCAAGGGCTTTGCATGGAGGATCTTTATTCAGATATGTGCTGAGCCAACATGCTGAGATAGTTCTACATGCATTTTCTTTTGTTAATTTCTATCTTGCAAGTCTCCTAGGCTCAAGCGTGTCTGTCTTGGGCATCATCTTCTTGGTTATTTCTTCATAGCTAAGAGTCGGGGAAAGCAGGCACTTTTGAGGCACTTTATTCTGGGTGCCTCAGTGGGCAGTATTCATTTTAATGTGACAAACTGGGTTTGGGGCACCTTGCAGAGAACAGTAATGTGCCACATGCACTTTGTCCTGGATTGCGTGAGACTGCCGAAGTTCAATTCTGATCAAATAGTTCCTTGGCATTTATAGCTCCTGGCAAGGGAAGTTGCCTTTATGGTCCTGATTAAAGTCCTCATTTCTAGCTGTTCTAACAGGAAAACAGATCTGGAAGCTTCTCTTCTCTTCTCTTCTAATAAGATAATTACTAAACAGGTTGAGCCAAACCAGGCTAGCTAATTGGGTTAGTTAATACGTTAACTTTTCTCCTACAGAATTTGAAGTGTGGGTAAAGCAGCATTCCCATCCTCTTGGAAAGCTCAGTTGAGATGGCAGAGAATAACAGGAGAGGCTCCTTGGCATAGAAGGTTCAGGAAGGACCGTCCAAGGAGGGACATTTCTGGGGACATTCATTCTTTTATTCTTCAAATACTGGCTGCGAAGCTCCCTGTAGCGCAGTCACTTTCCATGTGTTGACTCTGGCTCCTGATAAGGGACTGGGATTGGCCTTGGAGAGCAGGAGACCTTGTTTCCAGTGTGCTTCTGATGTGGCTCATGGTTTCAATGATTGTATTATTGTCATGATTAGTAGAACCTTCAGGCATTGGAAAGAATTGCAGTTTGAAATCAGGTGCTTGATTGATGTCTCCCCCACTGCCCTGCGAGCAGATTCCCCTTTTCTGGGCTTTGATTCCTCATCTGTAAGGTGGAGAGACCTGATACCCCTGAAGGCCTGGCTCAAGGATCTTCATGTCCTGTGGCCTGTTGGTACGTACTGGATGAAATAATCAGCTTGAGGAGGAATGAGATACTGTACTGGTTTCCTCTAAGTCAAGGGGAAATTGTACAACCCTTGACTTTCTGAGGCTGGCTGATCTCACTTGGTATAATATCCTCTAGTTCCATCCATTTTCCTGCAAGTGACAATTTTGTTCTTCTTTATGCCTGAGTAAAATTCCATTGTGTGTATATACCACATTTTCTCTATCCATTCATCTGTTGATGGACACCTAGATTGGTTCCACAATTTGGCTATTGTGAATTGTGCTGCTAGAAACATGGATACACATGTATCATTTTAGTATTCTGATTTCAATTCCTTTGGAAAGATACCAAGGAATGGTATAGCTGGGTAATACGATGATTCTATTCCTGGACTTTCGAGGAACCTCCATACTGAAATGGAGAATCCATAAATAAAGCAGCATCAAACTAAAAAGATTTGCACAGCAAAGGAAACAGTTAAGAGCGTGAAGAGATGGCCTATAGAATGGGGGGAAATCTTTTGCCAGCTACTTGTCTAATAAAGGACTAATCTCAAGAATATATAAAGAACTTAAGCCAAGTGTAGGGGCACATGTCTGTAATCCCACTACTTAGCAGGCTGAAACAGATTTGAGGTCAGCGTCAGCAACTCTGCAAAATCCTCAGGAACTTAGGAAAACCCTGTTTTAAAATAAAAAATAGCCGGGCGTGGTGGTGCACGCTTGTAATCCCAGTACTTTGGGAGGTGGGGACCGGAGGATCTGGGTTCGCGGCCAGCCTCAGCGCTCTCTGTCTCTGTCTCTGTCTCTCTCTCTCTCTCTACTTAGTGAGGCCCTCCGCAACTTCGTGAGACCCGGTTTCAAAATAAAGTATAAAAAAATAGGACCGGGGGTGTATTGCGGAGGTAGAACTCCCCTGGGTTCAATCCCTGGTACCGCAAAATAAATAAATAAATAAATAAATAAATAAATAAAATAAAAAATAAAAAGGGCTGGGTGTATAGCTCAGAGGTAGAACACCCCTGATTCAATCACCAGTATAAAAAAACAAAACAAAATAAATCCTGACATAACCCTAAATAAACAAATATCCTATACACAAAGTGGGCAATTGAACTGAATGCACACTTATGAAAAAAGAAAAACAAATGACCAACAAGTATATGAAAAAAATGTTCCGCATCATTAGCAATCAGGGAGATGCAAATCAAAACGACACCACGATTCCATCCAACTCCATTTAGAATAGCAACCATGAAGAATACAAACAGTAACAAATGCTGGTGAGCATATGGGGGAAAAGGAACCCTTGTACAGTGTTGGGATTGTACATTAGTAAACTTTAGGATGTTTGTTAGGAGAGGCTGCTGCATGTTATTGACTGCTTTTCTAGCATTTATCAATATGATCACATTCCCCCACCCTTTAAAACTGCATGAGTCAGGAATTGGGTAGACCATCGGTTGGTTGCTGCTTTGTTTAGTGCAAGCAGACTTAGCTATGAAGATAACTGAGTAAACTGTACCTGAGAGTTGCCTTCTTTGTCTTGTTTAATGTTTTTTTAGATCAGAAATTTTACTTTTTCTATATTTACCTCACCACTCCTGTGTAATTTTGTTTCATTTCCTTAGTACTTCTTTAGTATGTTTTATCTCCAACTTTTCTTTTTCTTTCATTTCAAACACCATGGAGCTGGTATTTTTAATATGGGCCTGAGAGATGGCTTTGGTAGGTGAATTTTGCCTGTTTCAATTTGACAATAACTAGATTTAATAGTATCTTCCAATTTCGTTCTACTATTTTCCCTTGTTTTAGTTTTCCCTATTTTTTTAGTTCATTGCCATTTTCCCTTTGCCTGAGTTTTGCTGGTTTGTGAAGTGTCTATTTATTTTCTCTCTGCCCTTTGTTAGTTAAGAAATACTGTTCTGCATGCCCATTCCTCTTGTGGCAATTATTCTATTCCTCACTCTCTTGGTAAAAGTCCTGAAGCACAAATATAAAGATAAAATCTTTATTCCATTAAGGGAGTCCCCAGGGAAAACAAGACCTGACTTTGACATGGTGGGTTTGAAAGGACAAGGATAGTATAGAACAACATTCTGAGAAAAAGGAATGGAACTCAGAAGACCTAAGGCATCAGACCTCTGTCAGGATGAGAGGCTGCCTTTGTGGATGGAAGCAATTCAGAGACCACAGCCATTCATGCTGGGTCTGAGAAGATTAGCCAGATGCAAGATTAGGGAGACCAGATTCTTTAAGATGGTGAAGGGTGTGTGGGGATGAGGATGTTCCCAGTAGGTGCACAAAATGGTAATGAGCAACATTTCCAGCACGTAGTCTAAATGGGTTCTAGAAAAACAAAAGATGGCCGGGCGTGGTGGTGCACGCTTGTAATCCCAGCACTTTGGGAGGCAGAGACCGGAGGATCCGGGTACGCGGCCAGCCTCAGCTCTCTCTCTCTCTCTCTCTCTCTCTCTCTCTCTCTCTCT
>PVJS01059487.1:0-11500 GCA_004027185.1 Glis glis
GGGGGGGGGGGAGGGACACCAAGAGCTGTGTGCATGTATGTTAACACCAAACTGATATTCATTGTGATGTGAGACTACAATGCACCAATAAAAACATAAAAAAAAAAACAGAAAGCCTCAGAAACCTTCCCTCTGTCCTGCATCCAGAGAAACACAAGCTGATTGCAGGTCCTGCCTTCTGGAGAGATACAAGGTTCACCATCATCATATCAGGCTTGAAGCAATTTTCAAAGCAAATGAGCATCAATTCTGCAGCTGTTTGATTTTTGCCTTCTGACATCCTATACAAGACAACACTATGTAAATGTGCACTCTGTACCTGACTATTTTCCCCTTTGCCTGTTTAAGAACCTGAAGCGATGGAACTCCCTCCATCATCCTTGGAAAAGCTATCTTGGAGTTAGCCATGTCCAGAGCCCCATGTGCCATGGAGCCTGAGCCAGACACACAGAAGGCCCCAGCGCTGGGTAAGTCCTCTGGGCCAAGTCACCAGTATTGCCAACGCCATCGATTCTGTGGGAATGTGAGCTCTGGTACACGAGGGCTGTTGTGCTGACTCACACAGGGTATAAAGTCATTCCCAGAGTTGAGAGGGGACAAAAACTCTGTCCTGACCCATCTGGTAGGAGCCAATGGCTGAAACCTCAAAGGACTCCAGTCACCTCAACATGAAGTGAATGCTACCGACATGGGGGCCCCGGGGGCCTGAACCAGGCGGACACGCCAGCACCTGCGGAAGTGGACAGACACACCCAGAGCACCACCCTGGCCACGCCTGGAAGCTACTGAAAACCAAGGCTTAAAACACAGAGGAGCCAGGGTGGTGGCGCACGCCTGTAATCCCAGCACTTGGGAGGCTGAGACAGGAGGATTGCAGGTTCAAAGCCAGCCTCAGCAACCTAGAAAGACCTTGTTTCCAAATAAAAAACAGAATAGGGCTGGGGGTGTATCTCAGAGATAGAATGCCTCACGGTTTAATTCTTAGTACCATTAAAAAAGAAAAAAAGATTGGTGTGGTAGCGCAGGCTTGTGGTCCCAGTACTTGGGAGGCTGAGACAGGATCGCAGGTTCGAGAACAGCCTCAGCAAGTAGTGAGATTCTCATCAACCTAAGGAGACCCTGTTTCAAAAAATAAAAATAAAATAGGGCTGGGGGTGTAGCTCAGAGGTAGAATGCCCCTGGGTTCAATCCCCAGTACCACAAAACAAACAAACAAACAAACAAACAAACAAACAAACAAACAAACAAACAAAAAACAGGACCAGAAAGGAAAGGAACTTTAGTCTCGCTCACAGGCCACTTCCCTCCTCCCTTCAGCCAGTGCCCTGACACTGTGGAGAGATGGAACACTGTTCTACCTTGGGCACTTTGCTGAGTCTGAACCTGGCTGTTTAGGAGCCTTAGGCCTCGGATGGACACCACTCCTTATTTTCTCTCCTTCTCTTGAATGATTAAAGGCTCTTCATGTAATCAATTATATCCTAAGTGTATAGTTTTTTTTATCTGCCTAGAATTGTAGTTTTTCTCTTACTGAAACTGTACAATATGAGTAATGCCTTTCCTTGTATTCTTTACCTTTGGAACTAATTTTTGTGTGTGGTTGAAGTCAGAATTTGAAGTGAGACAGGTGGAACTGTGACCTGAAAGAGCCCTGGCCAGATCAGAGATCATTACAATCAGAGAAATACAAATTAAAACAATGAGGTATAATGTTGACTAGCACAGTGGTATAAATTAAGCTCCTTCAAGCTGGGCATGGTGGTGTATCCTTGCAATCCTGTATTTGGGAGGCTGAGACAGGAGGATCTCAGGTTTGAGGCCAGCCCACAGTAACTTAGCGAGACCCAGTTTCAAAATAAAAAAATGAAAAGGTCTGGGGATATAGCTCAGAGGTAGAATGCCCCCAGGTTCAGTCCTCTGTACCACACACACACACACACACACACACACACACACACAAACTTTTTCGTTCTATTCGATATTGGTACATAGACAGAAAATAGTAATTCCCAAACACAGATGGTAGAAATGAATTTGATGATATTATCTGAAAGCCAATATGGCAATATACGTTAAACATTTCAATGTGAATACTTTGTGTGTGTGTGTGTGTGTGTGTGTGTGTGTGTGTGTATGTATGGTAATGGGGATGGAACCCAGAGGCAGTCTACCAGTGAGCTTCTCCCCCAGCCCTATTTCATTTTTGAAACAGGGTCTCACTAAGTTGCTAAGGGTATCACTAAGTTGATGAGGCTGACCATCAATCTACCATCCTCTTGTCTCAGCCTCCCAAGTATTGGGATTACAAGCATACCCTACCGTGTTCAGCTGTTCAATGTAAATA
Source organism: Glis glis (assembly GCA_004027185.1). Taxonomy (NCBI): domain Eukaryota; kingdom Metazoa; phylum Chordata; class Mammalia; order Rodentia; family Gliridae; genus Glis; species Glis glis. The sequence goes on from PVJS01059487.1 coordinate 2,345, forward strand.
CTTTTTTGTGTGAATAGTTTTGTCACAGAAATTCCACTTCTTCTACAAGGAAGAAATTGTAATTTAAAAACAAAGAGGGTTCATGGTGTTTACCTACTTGTGTTACTAGAGGTAGGAGACACCACTGGTTTAATCCCTATAGGATTCAAGGGGCCTGACTCCTAACTGACCTAGTTCTTAAAAGCAAAGTGTTGCTGGGCATGGTGGTGCACACTTGTAATCCCAGCACTTGGGAGGCTGAGATAGGAGGATCACAGGTTCATGGCCAGCTTCAGCTATTTAGTGAGGTCCTCTGCAACTTAGTGAGACCCTGTTTCAAAATAAAAAATAAAAAATAGGGCTGGAGGTGTAGCTCAGAGGTAGAATGCCCCTAGGTTCAATCCCCAGTACCACCAAAAAAAAATGTTACCAATCAGACAAGTTATTAATTATCATTGCTAAAAGTACAGTATAATCCTCTAAAATGAACCTCTTTAGAATGTGTCCTCCTAAGGCACAATGGGGTTTCTGAGCTAAGATAGAGCTGGGATGTAGGTCAGTGGTAGAACACTTGATGGGTGAGGCTCTGGTTTCCATCTCAGCACTGCAATAAAAAGCAAAAACAAAAACAAAATGAAGACTACTTATGAACTGTAGGATAACTAGTGTCACCCTGGTTTTTTAGATTTTTCAGATTATATCTTTGCCTTTAATAAGGATGGGCACATGGTTTTCATCTCCATGTGTTAATAAGAGTAAGAATCACCACTCTGGCTTCTCCCCCTTAAACAACCTGAATTTTGTATGATCTAGTTCTCAGAAGGAAAAAAGATTAACAATAAGAGAGCAATTACCAAGGTACCGTGACTTTGATCTCATTCAAAGATCTGAGAGCCAGGACAACAGCAGGGGAGACAGGGTGTCAGGAAAATTCACAATTAAAAGAGAAATGTTCTTTGGCAACCTGGAATAGATACCCTTGTGGTCTGTTTAGGGTCTCCAGTAGGATCTTCAGACTGCTTTGTCACATCCACCAGTGTTTCTTGAACCTCCCCTCTCTCATCAAAAACATATTCCAGAGAGCCCGACTTGGTGGCTTGTAATCCCAGTACTTTGGGAGGCGGAGAGACCGGAGGATCCGGGTTCGCGGCCAGCTCCCCCCCTCTGTCTCTCTCTCTCTCTCTCTCTCTCTCTCTCTCTCTCTCTACCTAGTGAGGCCCTCCACAACTTCGTGAGACCCGGTTTCAAAATAAAGTATAAAAAATAGGGCCAGGGGGTGTAGCGCGGAGGTAGACCACCCCTGGGTTCAATCCCCGGTACCGCAAAATAAATAAATAAATAAATAAACAAAAACACATTCCAGGGACTGGGATGTAGCTCAGTGGCAGTTTGTCTTGCAAGTGCTGTGCCCTAGGTTCAATCCCCAGTTCCAAAACAACAACAGAAACAAAAACAAAATAAAACAAACAAAAAACAGAAACACCCAAAACACTATCTACTCATCCTTTGATACTAAATATTGATGTTTAATGAGTGTGACAAGTGCACAGTAAACACTGTAAATCCCAAGTGCCAATCAGATTGTACTGCCAAAACTCTTCCATACTGAAATTTAGAACTGCTGTGAGGCCGAAGTACAGCCATGACAGGCTGTGCTTCTGAAGAAACTAGGCTAGGCCCAAGTTTCTGTTTCCCAGAAACTAAATCAGCAGTTCCAAGAGATGTGGGGCCTATCAGAACAATGGTAGGGCCTAAACCAATAGTCCCCAACTTCGTTCTCACAGAAACTACCACCCGGTGGGGCCTGTCAGAACAATGGTGAAAAGTCCCTAACTTCCTCAGGTGTGACCAGCCAATCTGTGAACTCCAAATACCCCTAACTGTTGCCAACTGTATATGTAACCAAAATGTATAAAAGCCTGAGTAATCTAGAGCTCGGGGTCCGAGGTCAATACTCCACTGTGCTGGATGAGACTTGGACCCTAGCTCGAGCTAGCTAATAAAGTTCCTTTGCTTTAGCATTATCGATTGGTGGAACTGGTCGCTCACTTCTCCGAACACTCGAACCCGCAACCTTACTGCCAATTTGTGAAATGGAAAGGTGTTTTTATGGATACTCTGCAAAATAACATGAACACCTAGTTTCTAAGATTTGATTTCTAACATTTGAAAGAACAGCAAAAAAATTTTTTTGGTTGGTTTACAGTGCTGGGGATCAAATCTGGGCCTTGTACATGCTAAGTAAGTGCTCAACCATTGGGCTACATTCCCAGTTCAAATAACAGAAATATTTAAAAATCTGAAGTGTGGTCACTACTGTAAGACCTGATTCAAAACAAAAAATAAAAAGAGATAGGGTGTAGCTCAGTGGCAGAATGTCCCTGAGTTCAATTCTCAGTAACACACACACACACACACACACCAAAAATAAACAACCAAAAACATGGCATTGTGACATTAACATGAATATGACCATCTTGGATGAAATTATCCAAAAGCAAACTATTGATGAAATACAGAATTAGGGATTGAAAAAACAATGTACTAGGCTGAAAAAGGTTTTGCTAAGACACTATGCTCTAGCCCTGACCCTTTAATCCTCCTGTCTCAGCCTCCCAACTACAAGAATTATAGAGTGCTACCACACCTTGTTTTGTGAAACAATTTTCACCTAGGAATAACTACATCACCTAGTTTCCATCCATCTGCCTAAAATCATCAAAGAGGTCACAAGAATATGAAAACATGTGCTAGAGCCTTTGTGTCTCCAGCCTTTGTGTTGAATCAGCCCTTGTCTTTTGATGTACAAGAGATCTGGGATTCTGCAGTGGAGATTTTTTTTTTCTCTTTGTGCTGCTATGGATCAGACTCAGGGCCTTAGGCATGCTACACCTCCAGCCCTGCAGTGGAGATTTTAAAAAATATTTTGAAAGATAGACATCAAAATATCTTCTTCACACAAAGTGGGATGAAGATAAAAAGCAATAACAGAAAGGAAAGTAAAAAAGTCATGAATTTGTTGAAATTAAACAACAATTTGATCAAGAAAAAAGCACAAGGGAAAGTAGAAAATACTTAGATGTGAATAAAAATGAAAACACACTATACCAAAACTCGGAATGAAGCAGGAGCAGTGGCAAGGGAGGGATTTGTAGCTATGGATGACTATACTGACAAGAAGGAAGATAACGAACTAACAGCCTGACTTTATAACTTAAGAAACTAGAAAAAGAAGAACAAACTAAAACAAAAGGTAATAGAAGCACAGAAATAATGAAGATTAGAGCAGAGATAAATGCAATATCAAATATAAAACAATAAAGAATCAACAAAACCAATACATGATCAAGAAAATCAACAAAACTTCACCTAGATTAACAAGAAAAAAGATTAAAATTCCTAAAATTGGAAATGAAAGTGGGAAAATTACTACTGATGCTACAGAAAAAAAGATCACAGAAGTACGGTAGTATGAATAACAATATATCAACAAATTGGATAACTAAATGAAATGGAGAAATTCCTAGAAATTCACAACATATCAAGATTGAATCAAGAAAAGAGAAAACCTGAGCAGATCTATAATTATTCATGAGATTAAATCAGTGATCAGAGACATCCTGGGGCTGAGCTCAGTGGTAGAGCTCTCCTGAGGGGCCCTGCCTGGGTTCAATCCTTAGCACTGCAAAAACAAACAAACAAATGAATAAATACTGAGGGACAGGTGTGTCTAATAGTCACTATAATGGTCACTCAGACTATAATTCTGAGACATGAGGATAACAAGTTCAAGGACAGCCTGGGCAACTTAGCAAGTTTCTGTCTCAAGATAAAAAAAATAAAAAGGGTGGGGAGGTAGTTCTGTGGGACACCCCTGGGTTCAATCCACATCACCCTCCAAAATGTTGTAATAAATAAAAGCCCTGGACATAATGGCTACAATGGTGAATTCTACAAAACATTTGAATATGTAATATCAATTCTTCTCAAACTCTGCCAAAATAAAGAAGAGGATGGGGGAAAATGTATAACTCAATGCCAAATTCTACTAGTTATTATTTGCAAATGGGTTTACAGAGAATGCCACTCTGTGAGTTCAAGGAATTCATTTATTTCTCACAAGATGTTAAGTTTTTTTGTTTCGTTTTTGTTGGTTTTTTGTTTGTTTGTTTGTTTGTTTGTTTGTTTTTGGTACTGGGGATGGAACCCAGGGGCAGTCTATCTCTGAGCTACACCCCCAGCCCTATTTTATTTTGAAATGGTCTCACTAAGTAGCTGAGGGCCTTGCTAAGTTGCTGAGACTGGCCTTGAACTTACAATCCTCTTTTTGCCTCCCAAGGACTGGGATTACAGGTATATACACCACTGTGCCCACCTAAGACATTAAGTATTTTTAAATCACTGCTGGAAAGTTGTAGATGAAATGAAGTAATTACATTTAGGACTGTTATTTATTTCCAGTTCTTACTGATTTCATTTCTTATGTTCAAATCTAAAAAACAAAAGACAAAACAGAAAATTGAAGTACATTCATCAAGACACATCAGGATCTACAACACACATACAGACCATTGGTTCCTCTGGGGAAATAGTTGTGTGGTACTGGGGATTGAACACAGGGGCATTTTACCCCCGAGCTACAACCCCAGCCCTATTTAATTTTCTGTTTGAAAACAGGGTCTCCCTTAGTCGCTGAAGTTGGCTTCAAACCTGGGATCCTCTTGTCTTAGCCTCCCAAATACTGGGATTACAGGTTTGTGTCACCACGCCCGGCTCCTCCGTGGGTATACTTTGTGTTTCCCTTGCATAGCCCTTACAGGAAAACTGCTTTTAAATCTGAAAAAGTAAAATATCAAATCCTCTCTCCCTCTCTCTCTCTCTCTCTCTCCATATATATATATATATATATATATATATATATATATATTTGTGTGTGTGTGTGTGTGTGTGTGTGTACTCACTATATATTCACCCATGGTCTATCAAACTGAAAATAATACTTTTGCAATTCACTATAGGAAATGGGTGGGGAATCCAAACGGTCAGACACCTCTGGAATTAATCCCTGTGAATGTTTTTGCACCAGAGAAATCACTGTAGTGGAATGATTGTATGAATAACCATAATTACAATTTATTGAACAGTTACACCGTAGTGGACATTGTTGTGAATCATTGCCCAAGAAACATTAAGAGTGGAGATTAGAGCAATCTTAGTCAATTAGTCAATGTTCATTTGGGCAAGGGAAGTTCAGGAGAGGCTGCCAAGGACCAACCTCAAAATGCCCTAACCTCAAAATGCCCGGAGGGTCCCTCAGGAACTCAGCAAGAAGAGGATGGGCAACAGAGCAGCTTTGCGGGATTACGCGGTATTGGGGGCTGCTGCTTGTGTGCTGTGTGTATCTTGAAGGCTCTGGACAAGCCCTCGTATGATGAATGGCCACACAAGAACCCTGTCTGTCCCCCACGACCCCACCCGCGTCCAGCAAATGTCAGGCCCCATGGGTCCTGCGCTGGCCCGGTCCTGGCATGCATCCACCCGCCCTTCCTTCGCGTCTCCAAACTAGACACAAAAGAAAAACAAAGCACTCTTTTTTGTACAATTTTATTTAATAAGCGACGTAAAACTTCACAAATGTCTAAAGGCAAAACCTTGCACAACACTACACGGAGAAACGTTGTTGGAGCATCTTCGTTCGCAGAGGATCACCCCAGGAAGCATGTTGGGGACACTCGGGCTCCCGGGCGCCCAGGGCGGCGGCTAAGAAGTCCAGAGTCTTGGTTCTCAGGCGCGTTGGAACCACAGGCAGCATCCTCCCGACCTCGGGCGGCGGGCGCGCTCGGAAACCCGCAGGGTGCTGAGTGCCTTCGGGGTCCAAGTCCGGGCGGTCCCAAGGAAGGCGGCCCAGCTTGGGATACAGCGGGAGCGGCCCGGGCCCCGAGTCCGCTTTGTGGGGGGCTGGCAGCTCCGCGGGCCCCGGAGCCTCCACTTCTGCGGAGTCCCAGGCCTCCCGCACGCAGCGCGGGAACTGTGCTCCATGGCTGCAGCCTGGGAGTCAGGACCGGTGTCCAGAGAGCCCTTCCGCGCGGTTTATACTCCCCGGGCTCCAGAGGACCGAGCACAGGGCGTGGAGCAGGGCGGGGGCGTGGTCTCAGGGGCAGATTGCACCAGGAGGAGGAATTTGAGGTATTAAGTGTAAATCTCGAAGGAGGAGAGAATTCAAAGTTGAATTGATTTAGTTCATTGATGAGTTTACAGTGTGTGTGTTTTTAATCCCCATCACACCCACACCCACCCACACAAGGAAAGTGAAAAGGGTGGAGGGAGGAGCTGGGTTGCTCAGGGAAGAGCAAGTGCTTTGCAGGAGGCCCTAGGATGGATCACAAGCACCACTAAAAATTTAATAAAGAAATAGAGGAAACTACATGCTGGGGGGACTTGGACCACACAAGAATTTTGGAAGGTTACTTTTTCACAAGAGTGCAATTTATAATTTAACAAGACAGAATCAAGAAGGAGAAACCCTGTGTAGATCTGCATCTATGAATGGGATTAAATCGGTAATCAGAAATATCCTGGGGCTGGGGCTGTAGCTCAGTGGTAAAGCACTTGTGAGAGGTCCTGTCTGGCTTCATCCACTGCACAGAAAAAAAAAATCCTAGAAATAAAAGGCTATGCATATGATGTTTCCATCAGCGAATTGTACAAAACGTTTAAAGAAATAACATAGCTGGGCATGGTGGTGCAGGCTTGTAATCCCAGTACTTGGGAGGCTGAGACAGGATGATTGCAGGTTCATGGCCAGCCTCAGCAACTTAGCAAGGCCATCCACAACTTAGTGAGACCCTGTTTCAAAATAAAAAATAAAATAGGACTGAGGGTGTAGCTCAGTGGTAGAATGCCCCTGGGTTCAATCCCCAGTACCACACATAATAATAATAACAATAATAATAATAGTTCTCAACTCTTCCCTAAAATGAATAGGAAGGAAAAAGAATTGTAGAACTCTACTCCAGATTCTACTAATGATTATTTGCAAAGAGAGTTATAGAGAATTGCTGCTCTCTGTGTGAATTCAAGGAATACTTCATTTATTTCTCTCAAGACATTATTTTGAAAAATTACTACTGGAAGAGCTAAGGATGAAATAAAGATGTAACTAAATATAGGACTTATTTATTTGCAGTCCCTAATGACTGCATTCTTAAGTTCTACTCATTTAACAATAAAGGACAAAATAGAAATTGAAGTACTTCTTTCATAAAGATATATCAGGATTCCAACACACATCAGGTCCTCTTTATGGGGATTCACCTTCTGTTTTCATTACTGGAAAAATTGCTTTTGTATCTGAAAACATAAAATATCACTCCATGTTCTCTCTCTCTCTCTCTCTCTCTCTCTCTCTCGTGTTGTACTGGGCATTGAAACTACCATAGAGCTACATCCCCAACCCTTTTAACTTATTTTTCATTTTGAGACAGTTTCATTTTGAGACTTTAAATTGCCCAAGCTGACCTCCAACTTGGGATCCTCCTGCCTCAGCCTCCCAGATTGCAGAGATTATAGATCTGATCCACCAGGCCCTGCCCTTGGTCTGTAAAATATCAAAAATAAGGCTTTCTCAATTTACTATAAGAAAAGGGGTTACAAACTTTCAGACACCCTTGGGACTAATCCCTGTGAATGGTTTTGTGACAGAGAAATCACAACAGTTGAATAACTGAATGAATGCTTGTAATTCCAACTCACTGAACAATTACACTTTATGGCCACTGCTGTAAATCATTGTCTGAGGAGCATTTATATTGAAGATTAAAACCCAAATCGTGGTCCACACCTGTAATCGCTGTATTTGGGAGGCTCAGACTGGATCACAGGTTCTATGCCAGCTTGGGCAAATAAGGAGATCCTGTCTCAAAATAATAAAAAAAAATAAGGCCAGGCATGGGGTGCATGCCTGTAATCCCAGTACTTGGGAGGCTGAGATGGGAAGACCTCAGGCTCCAGGATAGCCTAAGCAACTTGGAGAGACTCTTAGCAACCTAGGGAGACAGACCCTGTTTCAAAAAACTCAAAACCGAGCTGGGCATGGAGGGTGGCGCATGCGAGACCCTGTTTCCAAATAAAAAATAAAATCTGTCTGGGGATGAAGCTCAGACCTAGAATGCCTTGAGTTCAATCAATCACTACCACGCACCAACCAACAAACAAAAGAATAAAAACTAAAAATAGAAAAATTAAAATAGAGCTGGGGGTGTATCTCAGAGTTGAATGCCCCTGGGTATTAATAACAATAACAAAAATAATAAATTAACAGGGCTGTGGGTGTTGCTCGGTGGTAGAGCGCCCCTGGGTTTAATTCCCAGAACCACAAAAATAGTGAGAATTAGAGCAACCTTAGTCAGTGCTCCTCAGAGTAGGAGAAACGCGGGGGAGGCCGCTGGAGACCAACCTCAAGATGTCCGAGGGCCCCTCAGCAGGATGCAGAGCAAGAGGGGCTGGGGTGGAGCAGGAACTTTGAGGGATGAAGTGGAGGCCCAGGGCTGCTGGTTTTTCCGCATCTCTTGAAGACCTGGACCAGTCGTCCCATATGATGAAGGGTCACAGGAGAACCCTGTGTGCCCCCACCACCCCTTGATCAAGGGAGACCCCACCACCGACCTGCCTCCCATAAAGCCATTGCCCCGCCCGCCCGCCGGTTGGTCCTGACACCTGGTCACCCCGCCCTCCATCCCCAACCACCAAACCAGACACACAAGCGAAAAATGGCTGTCCTTTCTGTACACTTTTATTAGGTACGCAAAAATGTCTAAAGGCAAAAACCTCTCCACACAACACTAAACGGAGAAACGTTGTTGGAGCATCTTTGTTCGCAGAGGATCACCCCAGGACGCATGTTGGGGACCCTCGGGCTCCCGGGCGCCCAGGGCGGCGGCTAAGAAGTCCAGAGTCTTGGTTCTCAGGCGCGTGGGAACCACAGGCAGCATCCTCCCGACCTCGGGCGGCGGGCGCGCTCGGATCAGCCTCGGGGGTCGCGGGGTCCCGGGGTCCGGCGGGGCTGCGCGGGCGGGCGTGGGCCGGGCTTCCCCGCCGCGGCGTCCTCCTGTCCCCGGGGGCGGCGGCGGCTCCTCGGGGCTCCGGGGCGTCGGTGGGGGGCGGCGGTGCGGCCCTTCC
>PVJS01059488.1:0-11503 GCA_004027185.1 Glis glis
ACTGAGATTACAAGCGTGCACCACCACGCCCGGCTCGGCAAACATGATTTATATAAGAAGGAACCACATACACATTCATCTCACAAAAATACCCAAGTATATAGATTAACAAGTCAAGAGCTAAATTGCACATGTTCATAGAATTTAAGACCTTGCTCGCACCATGTAAAGTCACAAATTACAGCTTGTCTACATGTGTTCAGCCTAATTTCGTAGTAAAATAATGCCACATAAATTGTAAACCACATGAAGAGAAAATAAACATGCAACTAAAATCTTAATCACATTTATGTGTATATAATGTAGACCAATTTCTACAACTATTATTACATTTAGTAAAAGTACCTTCACATGCTCATTAGCAAATTCAGGACAAGGCCTACTCAATGAAGTGGGCTGAATAGTGCCACCCAAAAAGACAAGTCCAACTTCCAACCCTGGTACTTGTGAAGAGGACCTTTGGAAATAGGAACTTTGCCACTGTAATTAAGTTAACAAACTCAAAGTAAGCTCATTCTGGACCTAAATTCAAGGACTATTATAAGAGAATGAATGGAGAGGGAGATCTGAGGCATACAGACATAGAAAAGACCCAGAGAAGACCAGGTGAGGCAGAGGCAGAGGCAGAGACTGGTTTAAGCGGCTACAAACCAAGACCACCAGGACTCTGGACAACCACCAGAAGCTAGTCTAGAGGCAGGCAACTGACTCTCCCTCCAAGACTTCAGATGTGCCAACCTTGTCAGCATTATCATTTTGGAGGTCTAGCTTCCAGAGCTATGAGAGAACTAATGCCCTTTGTTTAACCCCCAAGTTTGGGGTACTTTGTTATAGCAGCCCTAGGAAACCAACAGACTCACCTATAAAATTTGGCCATCTTATTGTTTTTTTTTTAATATATCATTTCTAAACCCAAGAGGAGTACATGATGAAAATACCTTATTTCTCTCACAAGCTATTAGAATTCAAATAAAGAAATTGAAATGAGTGATTCTACAGTTCTAGTTGTTTTAGGAAAGTAGTCAATCATTTGCTTCAAAATGTAATACATCTTAAGAGTAATCACTAAAGAATAAAAGAAGCAGGGTATGTGGTACACATCTATAGTCCCAGCTACTGGGGAAGCTAATGTAGAAGGATCACTTTAGAATTCAGGAGTTCTAAGAACAGCCTAGACAAAATAACAAGACCCTCAAAATTAAAACAATAATAATTATAAAGAGGTACTGGGGATTGAACCAGGGGCACTCTACCTCTGAGCTACATCCTCAGTTCTATTTTATTTTTTATTTTGAAACAGAGTCTCACTAAGTTGCCCAGGCTGGCTTCAAACTTGTCATTCTCCTGTCTCAGCCTCCCAAGTCCTGGGATTACAGGTGTGCACCCCTGCACTCAGCTTAGCTTATCACTTTTAATTTACGTTTTTTTTCTTTAATATATCCTAGCTGTAGAAAAACTGGAAAATCATAATAAAAAAATTGTAAAGCTCACCTTTAGAACCAAAGCACGTCTTTGCATTTTCTCAACTTATGTGAAACTAGACACCTATTTGCTACCTTGTAAGCTGAATAACTCTTTATTAAATTGTTCAAATAAGGCTAATCATTGAAGGCCTTTGTTTACAATCAAATTCATATGGCAGTTACATAACTATGAAATTGAGAGTTTACAATGGAAATTCTGACCTAATTTTAACATAAGCCTTATAATTGAAGCGCACAAATGGGAACTGCAAGGAGAGGTTTATTATCATGGGGATTTCCAAGGGGGTGCTTTCCCTTGATCATTTTGGGTCCTGAACTGTTCTGGTCTCTAATCATAATTTACATATCAACTAAGTCCTCAATTTAGAAATAGTATGTGCAGAAATAAGGAGTGCAGAAAAGCAATGAAGATCAAAATACTAACAAATGTTATTCAAGAGTTTTTGACAGGCTGGGCATGGTGGTGCATGCTTGTAATCCCAGTACTTGGGAGGCGGAGACCGGAGGATCCGGGTTCCTGGCAGGCCTCAGCTACTTAGTGAGGCCCTTGGCAACTTCGTGAGACCTGGTTTCAAAATAAAGTATAAAAAATAGGGCCGGAGATGTAGCTCGGAGGTAGAACGCCTCTGGGTTCAATCCCTGGTACCGCAAAAAAAAAAAAATTTAAAAAAAAAAAGAGTTTTTGACTAATGATCTTCCATACTACCTTCATTACATTTTTTTCAAAAAGGCAATTATCAATTAGATGGCATAAAAAGTAGATAAAGAGGACCATCTAACAGCTGCCATGCAATAAATACTAAAGGCTGAAACACTGAGAATGAGGAAAAGCTTGATAACTTTTACCAAACCAAATCTCCAAATTTTTTTGTATGTGGGGGGAGGGGGTTACTGGGAATTGAACCCGGGGGAATTCTACCTCCAAACTATACCCCCAGCCATTTTCATTTTTTATTTTGAAGCGGGGTCTCACTAAAAGTACAGAAATGTGCCACCGCATCCAGCTGTGCATGCATTTTTTTTTAATGTTTTGTTAAAAACAAAAGCTCACCGGGCGGGTGGCGCACACTTATAATCCTAGTACTTGGGAGGCTGAGACCAGAGGATCTGGGTTCGCAGCCAGCCTCAGCTACTTAGTGAGGCCCTCTGAAACTTAGTGAGGCCCTGTTTCAAAATAAAGAATAAAAAAATAGGGCTGGGGTACAGCTTGGAGGTAGAATGCCCCTGGGTTCAATCCCCGCTACCTGCAGGTAAATTTTGAGCTAAAGTTCTACCACTTAAGTACATTTATTCAAAATTACACAGTATTAGCCAGGCGTGGTGGCACACACCTGTAATCCCAGTATTTGGGAGGCTAAGACAGAAGGATCTCAGATTCGAGGCCAGCCTCGGCAACTTGGCTGAGACCCTGTTTCAAAATAAAGAATTTTAAAAAGGGTTGGGGGTGTAACTCAAAGGTAAAATGTCTCTGGATTCAATTGCTAGTACCACAAATAATAATAACAATAATAATAATAATGTATCAACATTAGTTCACTCTTTCTAATAAATGTACTTTATAAGATGTTAATAACAGAAGAACTGAGTGCCAGATATATGGAAACCATACTATCTTTTTAAAAAAAATTATAGTGGTCATTTCTGGAAAAATATTAATCAAGGTCCTAGATTAAGACTTTTCTAATCATGCACATGTCAAAGCTTAATTTAAGGAAAACAACTAGAGCCACCAAGTAGTTTCTTTTTCTTTTCTTTTTTTCTGTACCGGGGATTAAACCCAGGGGCACTTTACCTCTGAGCTATATCCCCAAGCACCCCTTTTTTTTAAATTTTGAGACAATGTCTCACTAAATTGCACCTGTGGGCCTGAAACTTTCAATCCTCCTGCCACAGCCTCCCAAGGAGCCAGGATTGAAAGCCTGGGTCACCATGCCCAGAAAGCAGGGTTTTTTTAGTGCTAAGATTATCTAGGTTGTGGGGTACCTCAAAGCAAAATAAAGGGAAATCAGACTGACTCCACCTTTTCAAATAAGCATTTGATTTACCATCATAAGTATATGAGAACCCAAAGTCTCATAATCACTGAGCTATTTATAAATAAAAGAGGTTGTTTCAAAATAAAAGTTATGAAAATAATAGCAATTCTGAAAAGGATTCTTCTATAAAGAAAGAGCAATCCACAGTCCTAGACTGGAAGCCTGAGTAGAAAGCTGGTCCTTCTTCCACCACCACAGACTAAATTTTATGTCCCTGGACACAGTGATGATTGGTTCCCTCATTTACATTGTAGAAAGTGACAAGGGCACAGTACAATACAATAAAGGATGCTCAAAAAATAAAAGAATACAGTAAATGACAAAATATAAAGTATTACTTTTACTCCACTGGCATCTGCTAAAAACCAATGCTTTATTGGTGAGGTGTGCATCAGTACAAATCAATCAAAAGAGGAAGAAGGAAGGGATAGTAGGGAGGGGAAAGGAGAAACAAAACAACTGATCAGCACTTACCAGGCCCTCCCTTTGTAACATCTCCCCCTATGAAAGTGTTCTAATTTAACCCTCATTTCAACTAATACTTATCCAGATAAACCTCAAATTGCTACACTGTAATTCATCAAAAGAAGGGTTTTCACCAGATGTCTTGGTATACTCCTGTAATCCAGCTGCTTGGGAGACTGAGGCAAGAGGATCACAAGTTCAATGCCAACCCTGGCAATTTAGCAAGACCCTGTCTCAAAAAACAAAATGAAAGTTCTTGGGATGTAGCTCAGTGGTACAGTGCCCATGGATTCAATTCCCAGTTCAACAGGTAGGTAGGTAGGTCAGGGTTCTAAATGCAAATCAGACCCTGAGAATAACGAAAATAAATAAATATCAAGTCTTGCTTTCGAGGAGTCTACTCAGTCCAGTAAGAGGCAAAACAAGAAAAAGCATCATCTTTCATTGACTGTAAGATGCCATCAACAAATGTATACCATAGAATGGGAGAGATACTATAGTTTAAGGGAGATTTGGGGTTTTGTTTTATGCGGTACTGGGGTTTGAACCCACGGGTACTATAACACTGAGCTACACCCTCAGCATCTTTCATTTTTTATTATGAGACAGGATCTCACTAGGTTACTGACACTGACCTGGAACTTGAGATCTTCATGCCTTAGCCTCCTTAGTAGCTGGGATTATAGGCAGGAGGCATGTACCACCATGCCGGGCAAGGCACTATAGTTTCTGAGTGATAAGTACTAGAGTAGATTTAGTGTACGATTCCATATACAAGCATAGATGTGAATGTGCTACCATTTGGCATCACTACTTTTACAGGTGTTAGGGAGGGGAGTTCCATAGATTTTTAATCATCCAAGTTAACTGAAAAACAATTCAAAATTTATGCATCTTACCAGCAAGAGATTTACTGTAAAATGCAAGGCAGACCTGCAAAGACACAGAATACCCTCACTAATGAAAACAAATAAATTATATTTCACTGGAACGCACCTGTTTCCCAGTACTTGGGAGGCTGAGACAGGAGGATCACAGGTTCAAGACCAGCCTCAGAAACTTAGTGAAACTCTCTGCAACCTAGCGAGACTCTGTCTCAAAATAAAAAAATAAAGCTGGGTGTAGTGCCACATGCCTATAACTTTGGATGCTGAGACAGGAGGATCACAGGTTCAAGAACAGCCTTAGTAACATAGCGAGACTCTCAGCAACCTAGCAAGACCCTGACAAAAAATAAAAAGGGCTAGGAGTGTAGCTTAGAAGCAGTATGTCCCTGGATTCAATCCCCAGTACCACAAAAGAAAAAAATTAATAAATTAAAGGGCAGGTCTGGGAGTATAGCTCGGCGGTAGAATGCCCTTGGGTTCAATCCCCAGTACCAAAAAAAAAAAAAAATTCACAGGTAACTATTTTTAAGACATGTAAGCTTTTAGCCAACTTAGGAAGGCCCAGTCTCAAAATAAAAAGAGTTAGGGATGTGGCTCAGCGCTAGAGCACTTGCCTAGTGTACACAAGGCCCTGGATTCAATTCCTAGGAAAGGGAGGGAGGGCAGGCCAGACAACTGCCTGGCTGGCTTTTTATCAAGAAGAAGCTGAAAAACGAGAACTTAAGTTTTTCCTTTTGATCTTCCTCTACAGAACAAATCACCGTAAACCTTCTAAGTGTATGGAGACAATCACAAAATAAACTACATTTCTAAAAGAGAATCAGGTCATTTTCAAAGGTAGCAGAAGAACAAGGCAATCATTTTCATTTTGTTTTTCCCCTCAGTTGGACTACAGCTCTACTTCAGACAAGAAAGGAAAATTATCTTTGTAAACTTGTTAAAGCTTTGCATATAAACCCTGGAGAAATGTTTGCCGAATGAATGAATCACTGTTCCTTTTACTTCCTTTAATACTCCAGTACCGCATGAGGATGAGACCGCACCTGTTTTAGGAGCCCTTGTAAGAGAAGCAAGACCTCTCACAGCAGGGCCCCTGAACCCAGCCAGGTGGGGCTCCACCCCGTCCCAGGGCCATGGTCACTGGCGCTCAGCTGTGGCAGTAGAGCAGCTGAGACAGAAGAAATGCTTCTTAAGGCAGACAACATACAGAAAGGGTAACACCAACATGAACATTTTGTTGATTCTTTCAATCCCTATTTTGGGAGCTATCCAGAAGTCAGACTTTCACAGAAATCAAATCTTACAGTTCAAACTCCTTTAGGGAAACATATCTGTACACCCTGAGCCACCTGTATTGACTTAGCAACAATACATCTACAAGAGTTTACAATATGCCAGGTCTTAAATGCTTTGCATACATTAATTCACCAAAATATCACAGTAAGTCCATGAGGTAGACACTGTGTGTGTGTGTGTGTGTGTGTGTGTGTGTGTGTGTGTGGCGGGGGAGGGGGGATAGGGATTGAACCCAGGGGCACTCTACTGACGAGCCAGCCCAATTTTATTTTTAATTTTGAAACAGGGTCTCACTAAGTTGCTGAGGACCTTGCTAAGTTACTGAAGTTGACCTTGAACCTGTCATCCTCCTGTCTAGGCCTCCCATGTACTGGGATTATAGGAGTACACAACACACCCAGCTGAAGTAGGCACTTTTAATATTGTTTCCATCTTTTAGGTTAAGAAAAAGATACATAAGAGGTTAAATAACTTGCCCAAAGTCACATGGGTAATAATTAGTAGAGCAAAGATTGATTCCAAACAGTTTGGCTCAATTCTGTGCCCCAAACCACATTACAGAGAGAGGTACCTTCAGAAAACAAAATAAATGTACTGCCCCTATTTTCTCCAGATTTATGGAGTGAAACATCCAGATTTTCTCATCCTTCTCCCCATACACTTCAGTCAATCCTAACACTGGGCAATAATGTCAAGCTAGCAAGCAGGAAAGAAGTTTCTCCTGGGTATGTGAGTATGATTTGCATTGCAATAAAAAAGGTATAAACTATCCAGGCTCTGTCTTCTAAGAGCACAGACAAGTTAACTACATATAATGAAGGATTTCTCCTCCTTCCTCTTTAAGATATTTTCAAAATATCTGATACCTAATACTCAACTGATAAAAGGCCACGAACTTACCCAAAAGACTTATGGTGGAAAGAAGTAAAATCAGTTTTACTTTTCAGAATAAAAACAGTTGTGATCTAAACACCAAAAACTTACAGGCTAAACTAGCAAAAAGAACCCAACAAGATATTATAAAGGGGACTCGCTCTAGTCAACCACATATGAGAGAAAAAGATTTCAGGCTTTCAGGTTCTCACAAGTAGCTGTCAACCCAAAAGAGAAAAAGACTGATGATAAAATAACTTTATAAAGCTACTCAACAACTCAACTATTGTTGTTACATGCTTACAATGAGCTAATCACTGTAAAAATGCTTAAAGAACAAAGAATGACACCAGAAAAAAAGTCACAGTGTGAGAGAGTATAAAGATGGGTTCTATAAAGGTTTTCTTTCTGAATAATTCAATTTGTTTATTTAGTTGTAAGCACTGCCCACCCACCACACCCCACAGAAAAGCCACATTGATTTGAGGTCATTTTACCTCTTGCTATTTCCTTTGCAGTGAGTCTGCAGAGTTGTGATGCATGGTAGTGATCTTATTCATTAAACAGAAAGCAATTGAGTGAAACATACAAGCAACCAAACCCGTGGCACCCTGTAAAACCACAAGAGAGCAAGGTCTTTTTCTTCCCATGTCCTTTTCAAAGCTGTTTTCTTAAACGGCAATACCTAGAATGACTGCATGTTTGTCTAGAGTCACATGCTTGGTACCAAAAGCCAGGAGTCAATTGACACTAAGACTGTAAATTAGTTGAGACAATTTTAAATGGACTTCTTTTTTAAAACAGCTCTCATTTACCTACACTTTCATTTAGCTAATTTCAATCTATAAACAAAACAAAAGCAGTGGCCAATTGTTCAAACTCATTAACACTTAACCTTCAGAGTTAAATTTCAGATTGGCCCAGAGAATACCTTAATCAATTTTCTGTTGATTTTAGAAAAGGTTATTCAAAAATATTAGCTAAAAATGCTTTATAATAAAAGCACAGGGAAGTTTCTTTTCTGAAAGGCATTTAACATGCTGTCAGTTTATTTTAAATAGTATGATTGGTAAAAATGAGAACACAAAACAATTTAAATTTATTATAAAATTAATTTTTCAAGACCCTGACAACCACAGATAAACACTTGAAAATAAGTATGATGTAAAATATGGGGAAACTATGAATTAACCTTTATAGTAACTTAAACAATATTAACAATAAAAGGTAAACTGACTGCAAAACAAGTAAGTGTACATACTTCTAAACCTTTGGGGAAAGTCTGTACCTCAAATATGACTCCTTGGTACTAACATGACTAACTGAATACAAACTCTTGGTTCTTTCAATAAATTTCCCCTGGTAAATGGGCCAGGGGACTCTAGGAGTGGCACTAACAGTCCCTTCTTCTTTATACATACACTTTTAAGAATAATCAAAGTGTCAAAATATTTCAAGTCTTTGCAACAGGGTAGAGGTGCAGTCTACCCCTTACAAATAAGAAACAAGTCTATTGTTTCTTGTTTCTGCCAGGTCTTATATTATTAGTGCACATTTGTTTCTCTCATTCCTTTTCTCCTCTTTCTTTCTTCTTTTTATACTGGGGACTGAACCCAAGGCCCCTGCATGGTAGGCAAATACACTATGAATGAGCTACATCCTCAGCCCATACAGCACATTTGTTTGATCACCTAGTAGTGAGTGGGATTTTTATCTAGGAAAACCTTAATCATCCATCACGTCATTCCCTTGTAACAATACAGTGCATGTTATTGGCTAAACACCAATAATCTAGATTCTATAAAACTATCTTGAGCTTTTTTATTATGGAGGTATATAATATCCATTGTTAATAATTTTAATCAGCCATATCCATCAACACCCAAGAATTAATGTCAAAATGAGATCAATGGCCCAGGCATCATGGGGCACACCTCCTTGAGGCAGGAGGATCCAAGGACTACAAACTGGAGGCCAGCCTCAGCAACTTAGCAAGACTCTCTCAAAATAAAAAAATCAAAAGGGCTGGGTATGTAGCTCAGTGGTAGAGCACACCTGGGTTCATTCCCCAGTACCACAAAAAGTAATAATAATGATTGTCGTTTTGTATAAAATACAAGTACTTTCTTATGCAACATACTTCCAATTATGAATTGGAGTAGGGTGAGCACTCCGAGGAGCAGCAACTGATTCCATTTTGAGGGAGGCTGGACTATCACCAGACTTCTCTCATCTACTTCCTCAAATTAAGACTTTTAAATTCCTAAGAACATTATAGAAAATTATTCTGTAAAACCCTGACATATATGAATCACCCCAAAAGGAGTTGGTTTTCTTTCCTTCAATAGCAATAAAAAGTACCTCATTATCCCATGGCATGGAACCCAAAATCAGTAGTAAAGAAGGTTTATCTGGAAATTTCAGGAACTATATCTATCTAATGTTATATTCATTTTTCATAAAATTGGAAAGTGACAGCTTAAAATAACAATCACTAGACTGTTCTATCGCTTCTAAAATGCCACTGTTATTGTGTCCTTTTTAGCTTCTTGCATATTGAATTTCTCTGCCAGGAAGTATGCCACTATTAACCACTTTACATGATACTTAAATTCAATTTGAAATAAAATGTTATCAGACATATCAGACTAAACTCAGATACATAAATTATTGCAATATAATATTTCAGAGAATGTTTTTCAATGCTAATAAGGTTTTTTCAAAGACTGTAAATATGCAACAAAATTTTATCAACTTTTAACAATTCTAAAATTTGTTTACTGAGAAGTTTTACAGCAGTAGAAGAATACAACAAAGTTCTATACCTTTATTCCAACTGACATAGAAAAATCAGGAATTTCAATTCAATTTAGGCCACAATTCCACTAAGAACAAAATGTCTCGTGTATGGGGAGGGGAATGTTTTGGGGACACAGAGCAACCAAACAAATGAAATTATGTCATAACTTCAATCATTTACAATGTTAAACAGAAAATAAACACTGCAAACCTCTTAAGAATATGATTTTACTACTCTGTTCAGCTGTAGAAAACTATGCAGTCACTTGTTAAAAAAAACTTTAGATGACACAGAAATAGCATAAACCAATTAAGTCAAATTAAAATAGTGGAGTTTTAAGACATAATATGTATGCACGCATGAATTCATTAAAGAAGATGCTATAGTTAAAAATATCACTGATGTACTCAAAGTGGCATGGAAAAATAAAAACAGCTAACCAGAAGGTGGTCAAATCTCAAAACAAGTGCTATAACCACCACCCAAAAGTACAAAATAAAGGAAGTTGCTTTAGAGTTAAAGGGGGTGGGGGGAAGACAAGCCTTACTACTTATTCTACTACACTGTGGGGGAATAGGGGACAAAAACAATCCCATGCCTTTTCTTAAGTGCTTAACAAATCCGATTAGCTGTTACTAACACTAAGAAAGGAAAGCATTGTTAGGTTAGCTTCAGAAGCATTTTCATCAGTACCCACAAAACTGCCTTTTAATTTTCACTAATAAACTAAGTAAACTAAGTCTGCCTTGCCCAAGCATGCACATACACACATACAACACATATTCATTGCCTAAAAGGGTCCCACAAGGACTGGGAATTAAAATTTTATTGCAAGAGAATAACTGGTTACCACATTAACTCTCATTTAATTCCATTCAAAAAACAAATTACCAATAAAACTGCTACTAGAATGGTAACAAAAATTTATGCAACTTAACAAAAATTTTTCCCTACCTACATAACTCATCTCTAAATTCTTTAAATGAAAAAAATTGTAGTACATAATTTTAATTGGTTCCAGACAACTCTTTATGGAGTCATATATACTTATTACCCACAACAACTCAAGAGAGGAAATATTTCATGGATGAAAAAGTTTTACTTAGTCAGGCACTGTGGTATATGGCAGTAATCCCAGCTGCTTAGGAGGATGAGGCAGGAGGATCACAGGTCAAGGCCAGCCTTGACAATTTAGCAAGACTGTCTCAAAATAAAAAGGGCAGAAGATGTAACTCAAAGATAAAGCATCCCTGGATTCAATCCGAAGTACCAAAAAAGAAAAAAAAAGTTTTATTTACTCTCTCCCAGACTGCAGGTAATGAAAACAGATGTTGCTTCTTACAAGTCACTGTAAAATAAAAATGCTAAAAACAGATCAGACAAAGGAAAGTACAGGGAGAAATATTACAAGCAGGTCAAACTTAGACCTAATATAACCGAGATAAAGTCAAACGGCTTCATTAGAAAAAGAAGAGACTCGCTGGGCATGGTGGTGCACGCTTATAATCCCAGTACTTGGGAGGCCGAGACAGGAGGATCGCAGGTTCAGTCAGCCTCAGCAACTTGTGAGGCCCTCCCCAGTTCAGTGAGAACTGTTTCAAAATAAAGAATAAAATAGGGCTGGGGGTATAGCTCGGAGGTAGAATGCCCTTGGGTTCAATC
>PVJS01059489.1:0-11502 GCA_004027185.1 Glis glis
CCAAAGTACTGGGATTACAAGTGTGCGCCACCACGCCCGGCGCCATACTCTGCATTTCTTTAAGAGATGCTGTGGCTCAGCATGCCCAGGCTACAAGATGAACTCCCACCTCCTCCTACCCCAAAACATTACAGATTCCTATTAGTCTTAATTTCCCAAATAATTACCCTTTAAAGCAGTCTTCGCCAACATTCAGCCAAGGGTCAGTGGCCATACAGCAGTGTGTTTTTATCTCTTCTCATAGTCCTTTTATTTTCCTGTAATTATTTGTTTAATGTCTGCATAGTTTTAAATGTTACCTTCTTACAAGGTGCCATTTACCACTTAGCTTTGTTTATCCAGTCTCTAGAATCACACTGGCACATGGTGATGCTGAGTAAATGATTAATACATGAATTCCTGCACTGAAGGGACACTGGCATCCTATTAAGAAGGGTGCAACCCTGGTCACTATTTCTTGACTTTCATGATAACAAAATAATTTGGGGAAAACCTTGTATTGGAGCTTGGCTCTCATAGTATGGTTCCCGAAGCAGTAGCAACAGTGTCACCAGGGATCCGATTAGAAATGAAAACCCCAGGTCCCATTCCCTATCTACTAGTCAGAATCTCTGAGCTTGGCTCACCCAGGTCATTGTAATGTGCATTAATACCTAGATCTGTCTCAATGGGGAGGCAGCATAATTAAATAAGATTTATTTTCAAAGTTGGGCCAGCATAAGAGGAATTCAAGTGACCTATATTAGGACCTTCTATCATTTTTTCCTCTGAACAATCTGTATAAGAAGCCTCAGAACAATGTGATTTTTTTTTTTTTTTGCAGTACTAGGGATTGAATCCAGGGGCGTTCTACCTCTGAGCTACATGCCTAGCCCTATTTTTTTTTTATTCTTTATTTTTGAAACAGGGTCTTACTAAGTTGTGGAGACTGGCCACAAACCTGCAATCCTCCTGTCTCCGTCTCAAGTACTGGGATCACAAGCGTGTACCACCACGCTCATCATAATTGTTTTAAATGTTACATTTCTGAAATGTAAACTTGTCTATCTTAGAGATTGGCAAACTTTTTTGCCAAAGGCCAAAGAGTAAGTATTTTGGACTTTTCAGGCCATATGGTCTCAGTCCTAACTGCTCAATTCTGCTCTTGTAACATGCAAGCAGTGATTGGCAGTGCATACATGGCTCTCATCATAAGTGGCTATGCTCCAATAAAACTTTATTCATAAATATTAAAATTTGAATTTCATAATTTCCATGTGATACAAACTATTATCCTTCTTTTGATTTAATAAAAAACTGTTTAAAATTTAAAAAAACATTTTTACCTTTTGGGCTATACAAAAATAGGCAGTGGAGTGGATTTGGTCCATGATAGGTTACCATCCTCGGGTCCATGTAATAACCAATTACCAACACGAAATTTTCTGGCATAGCTATCCATTAATGATCAAGCACTTAATATGTGCCCAGCAGAAAACCAATATGGATAAAGCTATTATCTTCAAGGGACTTTAGTGCAGAAGAGAAAAGACATAAAAAGTTGACCAGATGAATTAGTGAGATAAATAAAAAAAAAATGAAACCGTTCCCATTGTATGAAAATCCAGAGGAAAATTACAGGCCAATGAATAGCAAGCATAAAGTCCCTGGGAAAGAAAGACGTTGGTGAGTACAGGGACTGATAAATGTTCACATGACTGAAGCACAGAGTGTAAGGAGGAGTCAGATAGGATTTGAACTTGGGAAGGTAGACTGGAAGCAGATCATCCAGGGTCTGATGAGCCAAGTCAAGGAATTTGGAAAAAGTTTTATACAAGGGAAGAACAATGATTTTACTTAAAGTGTTAAAATGTTATTCTAATTTCTCTGTGGAAAACAGATTTGGAAGGGAGAAAGCAAGATTTGGACCAAGAGAGCAAGAAGATGGTGTGAAGACTGGATGTTCCTGCATTGTGGTGTGTGCATGCATGTGTGCGTGTATGTGTGATTCACAAGTATATGTAGATATCATTAACACTGAAAGACTCATGGTGGAAACCTTGGGAAAAACAAAATGATTTCCCAAGCCCAAACCAGTAATCCCACCATTACAGAATTGTAGCAAAACACAGGGCTAGAGAACATGAGAAATCTTTTGGAGGTTGATATATGGGATGTGATCTAGACATAGAAGAAAATCTCCTAGGAACTGGACAGAAAGCATCCGATAGCTAAAGAGCAATGTTCTACATATAAATGTGAAGAGGAAATGGAACTTTGAATAGATATGTAGGTCTCATAACAGAAAAATCTTTGCCAGTTTACTTTGTCACATGAACAGCTAGCTAGTCAACCCAGCTCAGTAATAACATTACTAGAGGAATTTATCTGCCCCCACACCCCTACTAGCAGACCTAATTTAATACAGAAAAGACAATTAAAATTGCCACTCAGGCTACAACCATTCCTCAATATGTAAGTTGGAATGTATCAAAAGTAATTTTTTAGAAAGGTATACTGTTAACATTGGGGACATTAACGCTAATTAGAGTAATGACTTCATTCAGCAATTTCCTTTTTATGAGGCCATTTGGATCATGTTCTCTCCTCCATATAAAAGGGCAAACCCTTATTAATTTAGATGATTACCTCACAGGAATGAATAGTAAATGAAAATACAGGTCTGGCCTACCATTTCCTTCCCATTACTTCATGTCACTATTACAGTGATACCAAGATGAGAATATGGAAAGTTTTCCTTCCACAGTGGTTCCCATGTCTCCACTAATCTCCCCTGACAATGTTCTTACGATAAGAAATGAGAGATGTTCTTATGATAATGCTATGTTTGGAGGTTTCTCTTGCAACACTGAGTAACGATAAAGATTATCATTTAGTTGATACCTTAATTTAGAAATACTAGGAATACATTATACTAACTAAGGTAGAGAACTATCCAGGAAAATTTTATGTTATTCACTTAGAACATTGCTTAGATAAAGGAAATAAAAGGAACCGAAAGCAAATCCTTACACCATTCTCCGACTCTTACATTCATGACATGAGCAATGAATAGCCTAAGTGGGACTGTGAGTTTCAGGAAGCAATCTGTGCTTTGGGCTGGAGGCAGTGCGCTGAACTTCATGAATTACAAATCTCTCAACAAGGGCCTTTGATGGCTCCAGGGACTGAAAATGGAATATGAAACTTTTGACCCAAAGGTCATTGGCTCCAATCTGGCCTAAACTGGTAGTGACCAAAAGTTATTACTGATAGACTGTTGTTGAGCAACTGCTACAAAATGAATTGATGGTGTCAGCGTAATTTCCAAGACTTGCACCTGCATCAGGAACTCATGATTACCTTGTGCCCTAAGGTGGATCGTTTTAGACATGAGTCAAGACATTGACTGGAAGGAGATACTTTTTAGTCTTTGAAAAGTCTCATCGTTTTATTTTTTTATTTTATTTGTTTGAATTTTCATATTGGTGCATGATGATTTTAAATACCAGTGGGATTCACTATGATATATTTATACATGTGCATAACATAATTTGGTCAGTTTCACTCCCAATACCGCCTCTTTTTCTCCCCTCCTCCCTCCTGCTGATACACATCATCTACTCTACTGGTCTCTCTTCTACTTTTATGAGATCCCTTCTTTTGGCTTTTTTTCTTTTCTCTCTAGCTTCCACATATGAAAGAAAACTTATGACCCTTGACTTTCTGAGTCTGACTTACTTCTCTTAATATGATATGCTCAAAATCTATCCATTTTCCTGCAAATGACATTTTTTCATTCTTCTTTATGGCTGAGTAAAACTCCATTGTGTACATATCCTATAAAAGTGGTCTTTTTAGATGGGAGCAGCCACAAGTTTCTGGGCAATGAGCAAAAGTGTGTTGTTACCTGGTAGTTTGTCATTTGCAAAGGGGAGGGTACACTTATATCTACTATGATCTCTCCCTGTATCTATGTTTATGTTTAAATAAGATATAACAGATCTTAATAAGAAATTCTTGTAGAAGATTTTTGTAAAATAATTAAACTCCTGCTACTGAAAGTGTGAGCTGCACTACCTAGGAGATTATTAGAATTGCAAATTCTCAAGCTTGTCATGGACATAGTGAATCAGAAGTTACATTTTAACAAGATCTTCAGGTAATTCAGATGCAAAATAAAGTTTGTGGAGTGTAGTATGTCTTTAAGGATAGATTGTATATCTGCTCACTGTACAGAAAGGGAACCCAATAAACATATGTTGATAATGAAAATAAAGATTCGAATACTGACTTTCTATATCTTAATTTCATAATCTAGGATCCCAGATGTTTGTATGACTTATGTCTTAAAATCCTTATTAGAATTTAAGTTTCTAGAACATTAGGGATCCAACCCAGTATTCCTATGGAGTCCAGCTGAATCAGGGCACTTGAAAAAGGTCTTCACCACCTTTTGCTAAATTAGGTCATGCCAAATAATCCTATGCTCATGCGGCACTGATTTAAACAGACTGTGTTTACCTGAGAGACCTGAAGAACTATCATGATGCTCTGGGTCATTAACCAGCAGTACATCGCTAAACCACTATTTAATGATGTTGATGGTCAAGTACATGGTAAGAGTATCCTGTTCACTCTGTTAAACTTGTAACAACCACAGAATTGAACACTCAGGCCAATTTTCAAAATGGGTTTGTGCCGTGTATTGATATTTAACACATTACATTAAATTTAGTCAACATGAGACTAACTGGAATATCCCTAAAATGTGGTTTATTATTTATTTGTATAAATGATTATAGTTACTATCTCCCAATGGAAAATCTAAAATGCACCAAGTTTACAGTGCTAATAAATTGTGTAGCCTGAAGTTCAGCTGCTCCTAGGATCTGAGGCTTCCACTGTAAAATTAAGGCGAAAAAAAGTTCAATAATGTATCGAATATCTTCCCCAACACACATCTTATTCTACTATTAAATTATTAAAAATACGTATGTTCATATAATTCAGTGCCCAAGATTGAGAGCCATAAAAGGCTCTCAATTTGTCAAGCTTCCTAAATTCTCTGAGCTCATATTTCAGTATTTTTTAAAGAAAAATATTAAGATCAACTTTATAAAACTGATTTGAGCATTTCATGAGATGTACAAGATTTTTGGCATATAATAAACACTTCCTGGATGTTTGTTATTACTGCTACTTCAAGTACCTCTACTACTATTACTACTGACTACTATTGCTACTTGAATACAATATTTGCTTTGAGATCATTAGGTTATTACTGGATTTTAAAATAATTAAACATATAAGATCCACTCCTACATGGTTCACTAGATAACATTAAAACATAATACTCCAAATTAAAGAAAACCTCAAAGAAAGATATACAAGCCTGTAGGTATAATTATCTTTTCTATTAATTCTCCAACTCTAAATTATAGCTTAATCTAATCTTGGCCTTTCTTGAGGCCCTATAAAATTAAACATTTGATTGTGTTGATTAGGATATTGCCAACAGCTATTGCTCCCTGCACCCTTTCCCTTGGCAGAAAGGAAACGATTCTTCGATTAGTTGCTATAGAGCCTGATCCCTCTCCTACTTAGAAGTATAACCAAGAACCAATATATAACCCAAGGACTCAGGCAAGCGTGGGGTCTGGATGCTGTTCCATGGTAGCTGTGTATTTATGAGCATTTATAACATCTGAAGAACATGGATAATAACTGTACTTTCCACATGGAATTGATGTGAAGATCTTAAAGGAGTTGTTGTATACATTTCATATCACTCAACATTGTGTATTGGGCATGATTGAGTAACTAATTGGTATGCTTACTGCCAAGATGTGAAATATTTAAAAGGGCAGAGTCTCTTCCCAGAATCCATGTTCAGTTAATTGTGTTCTCAGTAGAGGACGACTGTCAATGCCTGACCTTAGGAATAAGTGAGCCCAGTCTGACCTAACTTTCTTTTCACCTTTAGAACTGAGCTCTCTGGAGAATTCTGACTAATACAATACCTTTAGTTTGTAGTAACCTACTGACTTCTTAACCCCTTTCTCAAGCTCACTGATTTGACTTGGCCAACTCTCTAGTGCAAAGTCCCATTAGAGCTATCACAGTTAGGCCTACGTTTCCAGTGTGCATTCAGCCTCTGGTTTTTACACTTCCAATGTTGGAAAGTTTACTATATAATTAAGAGACCCATTCCATTTCTGGATAGCTCTTAATTATGAGAAACTTATTCCTTCCGTTGAACAGAAATCTTTGTTCCCTGCTATATAACAATGATAATACTGGTTTTGGTTTTGGAAATAGAGTACCTCTGAAGGCTATGTCCTCTGATGGAGTGTATTTTAAGATTGCTGTCATGTCTTTATGCTTAACTGTAGTGTTGAAAAGAAATGAATATAATATTAGAGACAGTGTTTTACCAGCACAGAAAATACTGGGACTATTAATTTCTTCTGTGATTTTTACGTTGCCTAATTATTAAGTAAAACTTGGAAAACTATCTTTTTCATGGGTTTTCTATTTTTTTCTATACTTTGATTGGTGCATTGTAATTATACACATAGTGAGGTTCAAAGTGATACATTCATACATGCATATATCACTTGGATTTATACCCTCTGGATCCCACCCCACTCTTCCACCTCCCTCCCCATACATGTCAGTAAGATTGGTAGTGATACCTTCATGTAAAGACATAACATTACTTGAGCCTTTCCCTTCCTCAAGCCTTGTTTTTTCCCTCCTCATCTCCTTTCCCCAGTCCCCTTCCACTATTCTACTGTTCTCTCTCCTCAATTATCTGAAGTCCCTATTGTTTCCTATTTTCTCTCTAGCTTCCAAATATAAGAGAAAACATATGACCCTTGACTTTCTGAGACTGGCTAACATCACTTAGCTTAATATTCTCTAGTTCCATCCATTTTCCTACAAATGATACAGTTTTGTTCTTCTTTATGGCTGAGTAAAATTCCATTATGTGCATATACCACATTTTCCATTCACCTGTTGAGTGACGCCTAAGTTGGTTCCATAATTTGGCTATTGTGAATTGTGCTGCTATAAACATGGGTATGCATGTATGGCTGTAGTATTCTAACTTTAATTCTTTCAGAAAGATACTGAGGAGTGGTATAGCTGGTCATGTGGTCCTAGTCTTTTGAGGAACCACTATACTGATGACCATAGTGGTTATAATAATTTATAATCCTACCAACAGTGTATAAGAACATCTATCTTTGATCAAGTAAAAATAACTCTCTTTTGGTTCAACTTGCAAGGTGAGATTACTAAGAAAAATAAGATGGCCTTCAAAATTGATGTGCCATCTATGGATTTTTTAAACTTTTTTTTACCATCTATGGATATTTTAAACCTCAATTCATTCAAAGAAAAGCTCTCTTCTCTCACTTTTTGCAAGCAGATTTCTAATAACTGTAAACTGCTTTTATTAGCATCATGTCCTACAAATGCAGGACTCCCCTTTTAAAGGCTCAGTTTTGACAAGGACCATAAACAAAAATTCAAGGACTTTGAGGAAGAGACAAGCTGCTGGACGAAAGCTGGCCTGGAGCTATTGGTTAGATGAGTAGAAGCTGGCCTGGCACTGCCAGCTGGGCATTGATTTCTTCCATGGAACATCAACAGTTTCACAGAACACCAACTTCAGACAAGGCTATTCTGGGAGTGTGCTGGATCAAGATAAAAATAAGACTACTTTTTTTTATTGTTGTTTGTTTGTAGTACTGGAACTTGAACCCAGGGGCATTCTACCTCTGAGCCACACCCTATTTTATTTTGTTTTGGAACAGGGTCTCCCTAGGTTGCTGAAAGTCTCATTAAGTTGCTGAGACTGTCCTTGAATGTGTGATCCTCATGTCTCAGCCTCCCAAATACTGGGATTACAGGCGTGTGCCACCACACCCAGCTATGACTACTGTTTTAATCAGCTTTCTGTTATTGTGGCAAAATACCAGAAACAATCACTTTATATGGAGGAAAGATTTATCTTGGCTCATGGTTTCAGAGTTTTCAGACAATGGCTAGTTGGCCCATTGCCTTTGGGCCTGTGGGAGGCAGAGCACCATGGTGGGGAGTAAGTGGTGTGCAAAGCTGCTCACTTCATGGCAGGAGGGAAGCAAAAAGAGAAGAGGGGTTGGAGTCCCAATATACCCTTCGAGTGCACACCCCCAATGGCCTAACTTATTCCCACTCTCACTAAGCCCTACCTCCTAAAAGCTCCACCACCTCCCAACAGTGCCACAGGCTGGCCACCAAGATTTTAGGAAGTGGGCCACTGAGGGACATTTATCAAACCACAGCAGCCACGTCTGCTGTGTCCTTCCCAGCTATCGCATTCACTTTGCTTCATTACTTTCACTTGCTAAATAAAAAATATTTAGATACCCAATCATAAAATCATCCTTGCTTCCTTATGGCATCCAATCCAGGGGAAAATCTCCACTTCCTTGAGCCTTCCTCAAAATCACCTACTGTAGGGCTGACTCCTTAACATTCCCGCTAGATGTCCCACACAGTCTGTCAGGGTGTGAGCTCTCTCTCTACCTCTCATTGCAACGAGTCAATCTACCTTCGCTCAACTACAGGTGTGGTCCTGGGGATCTCAGCAGAAGGGGGCTGTGCCTTGTTTCTGAGGTAACACATAAAGCAAAAGGACTACCTGAAATTCTATCATATGGAAACCGCATATAGATTTCATATGATATATAAAACATGGGTATAATAAATGAATGCAGAACACTGCCAATTTGGGTGTTAAATCCTTTAGTAAGGGTCCAGTTGTGTGTTTGTTACCATAAACTGAAAATCATTTTCTGATGGGAATCTTGCTTTAGCTAGTGGTTCACCCTCGACTTGTGCTATGATGTGATTAGTTGTGTCCCCCTCAAGTTCATATGCTGAAATCTTAACTCTCAAGGTATAGTATGAGGAGATGGGGCTTTTAGGAAGTGATTAGGTTACCAGGCAGAATCATCATCATACATGGGATTAGTGTCTTTACAAAGGAGGCCCAAGGCAGCTCCTCTTCCACAAAGTAAGGACAGCTAGAAGGTACTATCTATGACCCAGAAAGTGGGTCCTCACCAGACACTGTGTCTTCCTTGAGCTTGGACTTCCCACACTCCACAACTATGAAGAATAAATTTCTTTTATAAATCATTCAGTTTAATGATATTTTGTTATAGCTGCCCAAATGGATTAAGGCAACCTCCTTCAAAGAAGAAGTTAGATGATCCTCTGTTTAGGCACCTGTACTCCCAGCCCCTCAGATTTCATAAGAGAATCAATCCTATCTTCCACTCAGCTGATAAAGCATTTAATGCTCCACTTGACTGACAGTAGGACATGAGTACATCAAGTACGTGTCACAGAGGATAATCTTGGACTTGGGACATTTTAAAAGCTCAGCCAAGAAAAACAATATTTGGGAAGATTAGTGTAAAGATACACAACCCATCTATTCTTCTAGAGACTCTAAAATCTTACTCTCAGAATAAGACAGACCAACAGAAAAGTGTTAATATCTGGATCCAACGATAGAGACCCCCCTAGATAAGAGCTTTTACTTTTGCATAATTTCATTGGACTACACAGGAAAATTTTAACCTTTGTGATCCTTGATGGTGATATTGTTCATTATATTATACCACATCTCCTCCATGAAGACTCCGGAGAGAGAAGTGTTTGTGTCGAGCAACTCCATAATCACCAGTTTTCTTTTCTCATGGACATTTTGAATCTTGTAACTAATAATCCTTCTTAATGCCTGGTTTTCATAAAGACAAGTTAATGGTTTAGTTTTAGGAATATATACATGGACATTATGAATCTTGTAAGTAATCATCCTTTTTAATGCCTAGTTTTCATAGAGATAAGTTAATGATTTAGTTCTAAAAATATATAGTCTACTTATTACAGTTAGAACCTTTAAGCATGCATTCAGTGATCACTTTGTATTATTTTCTTTTAAAATTGATTCATTTGATTTATTGTATGGATTCTGTGAGCTATCTAATTCATTTTAGACTAAAAAAGGGAATAAATAATAAAATAACGGCTGAGGATAGATTTAGTGAGGAAGTCTGTAGAAGCTCAGAGACCAGTCACAATATGGGGAGTTCTCCCAGGCTGACCTTCTATATGAGATTGATTTAATTCCCAATTCACTTTCTCACCATATCTAAACAATGCTTTAGACTTATTCCAGGATTCACATCCTATCTCTGCCACTTGGTAGCTATGTGATTTGGGGGCAATGTAATGAACTTCTCTGAGCTTTGGTTTACTCATCTATGAAAATGCCTGTGTCACTGAACTTTTGATTATATTAATTGGTGTATGTGGCACTGGGGACAGTGCCTAGAATATTGCAAGGACTTACTCTTCAGTAGCTATAGTATGGTTTTAATAGCACAATTTTTACCACTGACTTAACCAAACAAGTATATTCTGAATTCACTTTGGACTGTTCATTAGGAAGTTGCATTAATTATTTTAGAATGGGTTGTTTAAATTGCTATGGTAAATTGGAAATATGATTTTAAAATTTATTTTATAATAATGCATACCAAGTTTATCTTGTTTTTAATTCTTTTAGGCAGTTACATTATATAAGCCTGTGGGCCTTGAAAACTTCTGAGTCTCTTCTGTAAGATCTGCTGTCAAGCCAGATGTCTTACTTTTGCATTATTTCAGGGGATATTATTGTTTCCTTAGTTAAAATGCTCCTTTTGATGTGAACTTTGCATCTGATTTATATTCCCAGCATGGATCATCTAAGAGCCACATATTTGAATAATACTCCTGCTGCATGTCGACCTTGAGAGTGGTCAGTTCAGAGGAGACTCTCCTGAAGAAGCACCTTTCAGGCTTCCATGAGGCCCTAAGACTAACTTCCCATCCTGCTGCTGTGCTTGAAGTGAATTATATGAAAATACAAAATGCATCCCAATGACAATTACAGGCGATCTTACCAGTTTGCATTGCCCTTGAGATAAAAACCCAGTTTGCTTTGAGCAGTTTTATTGGGCATTTTGAATTGAAGAAAAACATACCTAAAAAATATAAAGAAAACTAACTATAGATTTTTAGGTAGACATTTATTTTCTTTTTAGCTCAGAAAGATGTTACATGAAAACATTTGGCCAGCATGACAGTAAAAGCAATATTATTAAGAAGCTGTAAAGGTTAAAATGAGTAACTCAACGAAGACACTATGTAGAGGTATGGTTGTCAAAAATGGTGTCTGTAGCTGCCACATTACAATTGCTTATTTTAAAAAACTGTGGGAGCCGGGCGTGGTGGCGCACGCTTGTAATCTCAGTACTTTGGGAGGCGGAGACCGGAGGATCCGGGTTCGCGGCCAGCCTCAGCTCTCTCTCTCTCTCTCTCTCTCTCTCTTTCTCCCCGTCTCTCTCTCTCTCTCTCTCTCTCTACCTAGTGAGGCCCTCCACAACTTCGTGAGACCTGGTTTCAAAATAAAGTATA
>PVJS01059490.1:0-11502 GCA_004027185.1 Glis glis
AAAAAAAAAAAAAAAAAAAAAGGGAAGAGGAGAGTGATTGGTAAGCAGCAGAGAAGATAAATGATAACTATTTGCCCTTATTTAGGAACATGGACATAACATTCCAATGGTGGAATATTAAATATTTACTTCCTATGCACAACATTGAAGAATAGGGATCATGTCTTTGGGATGGGAATATATAACTTTGTAATGAGGAAGAAAAACATGATTTAACTGAACAGCCCTTATCAGGCCAAACTATAAGGCAGTAACTCTTAGTCCTTCAAGATGAGAAAGGATTAGACAAGATCCTCATTTTTCACCCTTCCATTAAGTTCTTTATTTTTATCCTCTAATGATGCATCGTAATTGTACGTCATAGTGGGGTTTTCAAGGGGATGCTGCGCATGCACACGGCACTTGGTGTGAGTCCCTCTAGATCCCCCCACTCTCCCCCCCCGTACATATCTGTGAGAGTGGTAGTGATACCTTCATATATGGACATAGCATTATTTGAACTGTTTCCTTAATCAATTCTCCTTTTTCTCCTCCCCACCTCCCTCCCCCAATCCCCTTCCACTCTTCGACTGGTCTCTCTCCTCATCTATGTAAAGACCTTTTTGTTTCCTATTTTCTCTCTAGCTATGAGCTGACATTTTAATAGTACTACTATAGCTACTGTACTAAGATACTGTAGTGGACAGGAGCAAAGGCAGAGAAGCCAGTTAGAAGGCTACTGCACCCTCCATGTGAGAGAAGATGATGACTTGGACCAATCTAGTGGTGGGCAGGGTGTTGAGGAACATTCAGATTCTAGGCATGTTTTGAAGGTAGATCTATAGATTGAGAGGATTTGCTGGCAGATGGGGTTGGACAATGTAGGAGAAAATAGGGAAATCAAAGATAACTTCAGTGGTTTGGGCCTGAGCAACAGAAAACGTGGAACTTCTATTTACTGAGATGAGAAGATAGGAAGAGGACCAAGTTTTGGAGGAGAAGATGTGAAATTCACTTCGGACATTAAGTATGAGTTAACAATTGGAAACCTAATAGAAATCAAGTAAAGAATTAGATATAAAGTTCTACAGTTCAAGGAAGAGGTCAGGACTGGAGATAAAGATTTGGGAATTGATCACATATAGATTAAGCTTAAAACTGTGAGAAGGGATGCCATTACCAAGACCAAAAATGCAGATAGGTAGAAGTGCCCTAGCACTGAGCTGTGGGACTCTAGTATGTGGAAGTTGGGGAGACAAGGAAGAATCAGCCAAAAAGTCTGACTGGAGCCAGTTGCATTTCTTTGAATTTGTGAAAAGGAACGTTTGCTCAAATTCATTACCTTTTATGATTGGATAATGTTCTAACTCAAACCTGAGAACAATTGGTAAAAATGCTAGGGATGCTATGAATGCAACTGAAGTATTATACTGAGAGGTCAATGAAGTATTTGCACATCATAACCACTACTTGTTAAAGACAACATATATGTGCATACACACACACACACACACACACACACACACACACACACAAGTTTAATATTTGTGAATTTGCAGCCGGGCGTGGTGGCACACGCTTGTAATCCCAGTACTTGGGAGGTGGAGAACGGAGGATCCAGGTTCGCGGCCAGCCTCAGCTACTTAGTGAGGCCCTCCGCAACTTAGTGAGATCCTGTTTCAAAATAAAGAATAAAAAATAGGACTGGGGGTGTAGCTCAGAGGTAGAATGCACCTGGGTTCCATCCCTAGTACTACAAAAAAAAAAAAAGAAAAATATTTGTGAATTTCCTTGAATTGAAAAGAAAGCCCTATTCCAGAGGGAATTGTGTCAATATAATAAGAATTTAGCTGCATTCTCATCTGAAGCACCTGTATAATTATTCTACTAAAATTAACCACACACTTCAGGATATGACTCAATAGCAATTTGCTCCTAATGAAACACACCTCATTCAATAGCGGATGGTGATGTGATTTCCTTTCAAAGATTTGAAAAGTTCCCTGGAGATAAGAATATGACAGACGTTGACAAAGGAAAATGAGTAATAAAATATTCTCTGAAGACAAAACCTCCTTTATTAGCTATAAGAGTAAGAATGCTCAACAAGGATTTGAGGACCTAAAATATACTCTTTACTATGGTTAATCCCAAATATACACAATGAGAATGATCATTGTTGGATGAAAATAGTCCCAACTTTCACACCTGAGGTCTAGTACCTCCTGATAGGAACTCTTTCCCCTAACCACACCTTTGTGCATTCTCAAAAGACTAGACTTTTTGTCTGAGAGCCTGCCAAAGAGCCACACGGCTCCAAGTGCTGGATTTGCATGTAGTCCATCATGGTTTCACTTACATTTTTACTTGTACATGTTCTGCAGGCCTCACCCTGTTTTTGCAAGGCTGGGTAAGAACATTCATGAAAGACCGGAACATGTAACTCTCCCTAGAGGTATTGCTCTTCCTTATTTTCCTCAACATAGGGAGTCCATACAGGGAACTGCAAAAGTCAGACACTCTGTGCTCTATTTTAATTTCTAATTTTGTAATGAGTTTAATTAATTCCACCATGGGATGGGAGTGTGGCTCAGTGGTAGAGCATCTGCCTGAGCATGCACAAGGTCCTGATCCCCAGCATGCATGCATGTGTGCACGCACACATACACACACACATATGCACACACACACACACACACATACACACGCAACCACCACCACCACCACTAACAACAACAACAGCAATGACAAAACATGATCTGGGAGATTTGGTGGAAATTATATGTGGGATCAGAGATGATGTGAACAGTGTCGACTGTCATCGTTGTGAGCACCTCGCTGTGTTGTACAGATAAGTGTGTGGCTCACCGTTTGTTCTTCTCTGTTCTCTCTCCTGCATTGGTTTCATAGTCCTTGACTGATAATCCTTGTTGATATCTGTGAGTCTGTTTTTTTAGCCTTCTTAATAACTTGCTTATAGGAGTTGCCCTTTTTCTGTTGATACTTGATTAGTGTGTTTTCCAGTAAACTGCTGTTATGCTGTGGTGTTTTAAATACCACTTCCATTAAATCTTATAGTTATTTGCTATTTCCTCTGATAATTATTTTACTTTATGATTTCAATGTGACTAGCAATAAAATATAGAATTTCTATTAAAGAATACTGATAATTTTTAAAAACATGTTGGAACATTTTCTTTCTAAAACCAAATAGGCTTGTTTTCAAAGACTGATTTCACATAGAAGAACTTACCATAAACTGAGAAATTAAAATTTAAAAACCTGAGAGGGAGCCTTGCATGGTAGTGTATGCCTGTAATTTCAATACTTGGGAGGCTGATATAGGAGATAGGAAAATCATAAATTCCTTACCAGCCTCAGCAACTAATGAGACCCTGTTTCAAAATAAGAAATAAAAGGGCTGGAGGGTATAGCTCATAGGTAGAATACAACTGGGTTCAATACCTAGTACCAAAAATCAAAACAAAACAAAACAGAACTTGAGAGGAGTTCACTATCCTTTATAAGAAAAATATTTTGTGTTAAAATTTTCCTTTTGTTCAAAAAATCTAAGAAATTTTCACTTTTGCTAATGAACATTCTTTAAAACGTCCTTTAAAAGATTGATCATCAAGACAGCTATAAAACATGACCTACTAACTAACCTACTTTTATTAAGTGGTTTTGAATGACTGACCCTGTTTCTCTCAATGATCCCAGATTTGTCCTGACAGTCGAAGTAATAATACGGGGTTTTGTCTTTCATAAAGTGACTACAGAAAATTACCTCTAGATTAACAAAGTATTCCCATTAAAATTTTTAATTAAACATGGCAACAGAACTGTTTCTTTTTAAACAAAATATACTTGCAGAATTATTTTCCTTGACTTGTAGCTTTTAAAATCCTACAAAGATGGAAAACACAATTCAATGTTACATTTTATTTGAAAGGCTTTGCTGTATAAAAGCTTGACTAGAGAAGCACTAGTGAAAAGCAATGGGTTAACAATCATTTTTCTTCCTTGTTTTAGAAAGTAGTACGTTCAGATCCATGAGGCTGTGCAAGAAAAGGCCATTATACACCAGAAGAGCCTGGCGTTAATGAAATCGTGAGCTGCACGCAATGACCTTGGCTTTATTCACTCTTCAAAGCCTGGTGATGGCTTTGAATCAATATTGTCAGTGATGACTCAGCCTGACCCATTTATAAGTGTTTATTTCATAATTCACCATTTACCGGGGCTTCACACTGTGAATACAATGCTAACAGCACCGAGTTCTTCTGCATATACAGACACACAGCCGAGATTTATGAGTTTTGAAGTGAATAGCCTTAATCTTTAAGTGAAATAGTGCCTTTACTAATTCTTTTAAGGAAAATTTAAAGAGAAATTAAGTGAAAGCTGTATCTCAATACTGATTTTTGCATAGGCAAATATCTTGACCTATTTAGAAAATAGATTATACGTCCTCTTAAATAGTAAAAACTAAATTTTTAAAAAGGAAAATAGAATAGATAGATCTTCAAAGCATAATTAAATTCAGTTCAGGTTCCGATGGAACTAATTATAACAGAGAGAAATCCCAAAGTATTTTTTATGCAGGTAATGAGTTTGGCAATGTGCAAGGGAAAGGAAGTAGAAAATATGATTGAACTTTTCTCTAGGAACTAGACAGTTTATAGATTAAACCAAATATGGCATCCCCCCCAGTCTCACTAAAAAAAATACTCTTCATTAAGCTTGTTTCCCATACCACACACTGAAAGACAAATGTGCATGTTCTCACTCATTTAAGGAAAACAGTAAGTCAGTCAACCTTGTAGAAATTCAGAATGGAATAGTGGTCACTGGAGACAGTGAAGGGAAAGGTAGAGGGGGGACAGAAAGAAATTAAGAAGAACTTTTAGGATCTGGGAAGGGTGCTGGGGGTAGGTAGAGGAGAAAAGGGGAGCAAGAGTAGAAGAGTGGATAGACATGATTAATGCAAGATGTATACATTACATGTATGGAAATATAACTATGAATCCCATCTGACTGTACAATTAATATGTGTTTATGATTATAATTTTAAAAGACTCATTAGGTAGTAAATGTATTTTTCTTTCCAATAAAATATATAAACAACTGCATTGTAAAATTCTGAAATAATTGTTGAATCAAATATGATTTGACCCCTGCATTAGTCAGCCTTTCATTGCTGTGACAAATACCTGACTAAAACAACTTAGAGGAGGAATGATTTATTTTGGCTCATGGTTACAGGGTTTCAGTCCATTGTGGGCTGGCTCCATTGCTTTGGGCCTGAGGCAAGGCAGAACATGGCAGCCAGAGTTGTGGTAGAGGAGGCAGCTCAGCTCATGGCAGCCAGGAAGCAGAGAGAGA
This sequence comes from Glis glis, assembly GCA_004027185.1. NCBI lineage: Eukaryota > Metazoa > Chordata > Mammalia > Rodentia > Gliridae > Glis > Glis glis. Next base: position 5,365 of record PVJS01059490.1, read on the forward strand.
GAGAGAAAGAGAGAGAGAGAGAGAGACGGTGTCAGGAAGGGGCTGGAGAGAAGATAAACCCTTCCAGGCCTTGCCTCCAGTGACCTACTTCCTCCAAATAGGTCCCATCTCCCAGTAGTGCCGTCAGTCATCAATGGATTAATTCACTGATGAGATCAGAGCCCTCGTGATCCAATTACCTCCCCACAGCACTACCCGAGAACACATGAGACTTTGGGGGACATTCCAGATCCTAACCATAACAACCCCTATGGGGAAAAGAATTGACTTTAGCTAAAGAGCACTCTGGCCTTTGCCCTCAAATCCTGGGAGGTGATTTCTTGGTCCCTGGAATGTCCTGCCTGATAGAATTATCTTTGTTTGCTTAGGGTTCTTCAGCCACACTGGACAGTCTAACAATGTGATAAATGGTAGGGATTTTGGGTCATGTGTTATCAATTCAACCTTGGGATGGGGGTGACTAGAGACTAAAGGTCAACCACATCAGCAGTCAATCCTGTCTACATGACTAAACCCCAGTGAAAACTCAGGTGAGCTTCCCTGGCTGGTAATATTCCATGTACACTGTCATTTATCATTGCCTAGAGAGATTGAGCACTGTTCATGATTTCACTGAAGGAGGACACATGGAAGTTCTGTCCATACAAGGATCTCTGGATCTCTTCTGGATTCTACTTGATATATCTCTTCCCTTGGCTGATTTCAACCTGTATCCTTTCACTATAACATATAACCATGACTACAACAGTTTTCAGTGAGTTCTCTCAGCCCTTCTAGTGAATTATAAAATTTTTGGGTGGTCTTGAAGATCCTCAAACTCCATAGTTGGTATCAGAAGTGAGGATGGTCTTAGGGATTGCCACTCCAGAACTTTATAGTCCCCCAAAACTGAGACATCTTTTTATACTTAAAAGGATTTTGGTAGGGCTGGGCATGGTGGTGCATGCTTGTAATCCCAGTACTTGGGAGGCTGAGATGGGAGGATAGCAGGTTCACAGCCAGCCTCAGCTACTTAGTGAGGCCCTCTGCAACTTAGTGAGACCCTGTTTCAAAATAAAGAATAAAAAATAGGGCTGGGGGTTTAGCTCAGAGGTAGAATGCCTCTGGGTTCAATCCCTAGTGCTGCACACACACACAAAAACTTTTGGTGAACCTTTGGTTGCATAGTTTTATTAGTATAAAAGTCACCTTAGTTGTTCCAAAATATTATAGGTTTCTTCTTCCAGGCATGTGGTAGATGGCTATTTTGACTAGCTTTGGCTGATGAAATGAGTATTGACTTGACATAAGGTTAGAAGTTTAAAACACAGTGTATGCTTCCCATCATTCTTTCCCTTTGCCATAGACTGGCAATTTTCTAGATAGTGGCTCCATCATCCTGAATGAAAATAACAAGACCAGAGGACCCAGCTGAATTTTGATAGAAATGTAACATGACTGAGGAAATAAAGTTTTGTTGTGTTAAATCACTGTGGCTTGCTGTTTTTGTTACTGCAGCATAATCTAGTCCATCCTGACAAAATCAGAATCATTATTTGCTCAAAGTTTAACAATCCTTGCAAAAGGACTATATAGAGATGTTTTTTGTTATTATTGTTATTATTACTATTATTACTGGCATAATTCTGAACTTGGTTGACAATGAGGCATATCATAATTATCTGGCCAATATTATTTTAGATATAGCTGTTTCCATCAAAATATAGAATATTTGCACCAGCCACTCCATTTCTAGAAACATTCTTCAGTAATACTTACAGAAGTACACCAAGATATATAGTCTTCATAACATATTTCAAAATAATAAAAGCTAAATGTCTAGCAATAGGACAACAGTTGAAGAAATTGTGAGTTTTCTATATAAGGGGTTTTCTCATTCAGCCATTACAAAGTATATGGGGATTTCTATTCCAAACAAGGTAGAGAAATAGGGATTGGATTTATCCTCTGTGTGAAAGAACAAAACAAAACAAAATATGTGAAACAAGACACAAACCATAAGGCAATAAAAACAATGATCTCCAAGAGACGGAAAACAAATCGAGTCTGAATATTGCTCTGTTTTACTCCCATGGGAGAATTCTAGACTGCTACACAGGAAGGGAGTCCCAGGTTGAGTTTAGTTGGCTCCCTGAGCTTAGGAATCAGCAATATGCTACTAAAACAGTACTTACAGGAATATTCATAGTACTAAGTTCCTATGTTAGGATAGAAAAACAGTCTCAATTAATGAATTCAGCTTCCACTGAAATAGAAAGAGAATAGAAATTTAAACCCAAAAGAAGAGAAATAAAAATCAGATTAGAAATCAATGAAATATAAAACAGAAGAAACAATAGAGAAAATCAATAAAACCCAAAACTGGTTCTTGAAGATAAATAAAATTGACAATCCTTTAACCAGACTGTCTTAGTTAGCATTCTCACTGCTATAATCTAAAAAACATGACCATACAACTTAGAGGAAGGAAGTTTATTTTCTCACAGTTTCCTTGGAAATTTGGGGTCCAGTCCATGTAAAGCTGGCGTCTGGATATCAGGGCATGGCGGTGGGAAGCAGAACTAGGGAGAGCACAAGGCTTCACTCTCACACCTCGGAGGCCAGAAGCAAGAGACAGAGAGAGAGAGAATGCACGTGCAAGGAAAGGAGGAACCATATATAATCCCCAAGGAGGCACCCCAGGGACCCACCTTCTCCAGCCACACCCTACCAGTCTGGGCTACCACCTAAGATAAATCCATTACATGTCAACCCTGAGATTATACATGAGCTCTTAAGGGGGACTCTATAACCATGACACAGATTGACCAGAAAAAAAAAGTATAGGTACAAATGATCAATATCAGGAATGATAGGGGTGACATCATTTCAGACACTACTGACATTAAAAGGATAATAAGAGAATATTATGAACATTATACCAATGACTTTAACAACCTAGATGAAATGTACAGATTTATTGAAAGAGACAAACTTCCAAAGCTCATTCAAGAAGAAAAAGCCTGAGTAGCCAGCCCTATACTTCAGTATTCAGCTACTGATGTAAATGATTTTTTTTTTTTTGCGGTACTGGGGATTGAACGCAGGGGTGTTCTATGTCTGCGCTACACCCCCGGCCCTATTTTTTATACTTTATTTTGAAACCGGGTCTCACGAAGTTGCGGAGGGCCTCACTAAGTAGACAGAGAGAAAGAGAGAGAGAGAGACAGAGAAAGAGAGAGCGAGTGAGAGAGCTGAGGCTGGCCGCGAACCCGGATCCTCCGGTCTCTGCCTCCCAAAGCACTGGGATTACAAGCGTGCGCCACCACACCTGGCTGTAAATGAATTTTAATTAAAAACCTTTGCACAAAGTAAATTCCATATCCAGAGGCTTTATTGTTGAATTCAGCTAAACATTTAAGGAATAAATAATACCATTTCTACACAAACTTTTCCAGAATATCAAACAGGAGGAAATACCTCCCAACTTATATGAGACCATCATTATTTGATATCAAAATCTCATGAAGATATCACTGGAGTGATAGTGCAAATCAATATCCCCCATGAACATAGATGCAGAAATTCTTAACAAAATTTTAGCAAGTTGACTCCCACAATGGGTAAAAAAAAAGATAACAAATGATAACCAAATATGGTTTATGCTAGCAATCCAAGACTGGTTTAATATCTGAAAATCAATCTGTGTGCTCCATCATTTTAACAACTAAAAGAAATGGTAAGATCATCTCAATGGGCAACAAAACATCACTTGACAAAATTTAACATCCATTCTTCATTTTAAAACTCTTTGCAAAGTAGGCATAAAAGAGAACTTCAACCTCATGAAGGTTCTCTGTGAAAAACCTATGAACATCATTCTACAGACAAGGAAAATAAATAAAAGGCATTTATGTTGGGAAGAAATTAAGTCTTTATTCACGGACAACATGAAAACCTGTGTAGAAAAACAAATGGGATATGTTGGATTCCAATGGAAACTCCTAGAACTAATAAATTATTTTGGCAAGATTATAGGATACAAAATCAATATAAAATAATCAATTGCATGTCTATTTACTGACACAAACAATTAGAAATTAAAATTTAAAAACAATACTATTTATAAGAGCATTTAAAAACTATGAATACTTAGGGATATTTCTGACAAAAATGTGCGTAAGGCTTGTATACTGGAAACTACAAATATTGTTGAGAGAAATTAAAGAAGACCTAAATAGAGAGATGTGTCAATTAGATTCATTGATTTGAAAAGTCAACATTTTCAAGATATCAATTCCCACCAAATTGATTCCTAGATTGAAAGCAATTGCCAGCAAAATTCCAGCAATATTTTGATAGGTATTGCTACTTTTTTTCTAAAATTATTAAGGAAATATGAGGAACCTAGAATTTAAAAAATTTTCTAAAAGAAGAAAAAGTTGGAGGAGGATTTAAACTACCTGATTTCAATATTTATTATGAAGTTATATAAATCAAGACGATGTAGCCAAGTACAGTGGTACATAACTGTAATCCCAGTACTTGGGAGTCAGAGACAGGAGGATCTCAGGTTGAGGCCAGGCATGGTAACTTAATGAGACCTTATTTCAAAAAAAAAACAAAAAACATAACAATGTCTATGGATGTAGCCCAGAGGTAGAATATCTCTGGGTTTAATCCCCAGTAACACACACACACACACACACACACACACACACACACACACTATGATACTGGCATGAAGATGGGCAAATATATCAATTAAATAGAACAGAATCTATAACTATACCTACACATACATGGACAACTGATTTTTCTGCAAGAGTTCAAAGACAATTCAATAGAGAAAAATAATCTTTTCAACAACTGGTGCTAGAATAGTACATACACATGAAAAATGAACGTTGACTCATACCTTAAACACACATAAAAATTATCTCACATGGGTCATATACCTAAGTGTAAAATCTAAATCTACAAGACTGAGGATGTGACTCGGTGGTACAGTGTTTGCTTAGTATGTGCAAGGCCCTGGGTTCAATTGCCAACACAGCAAAAACAAACAAATAAATCTAAATCTATAAACCTTGTCGACAAAAATATAGGAGAAAATCTTTATGAACTTCTTGGCTTAGACAAAGATTTCTTAGATTTGACATCAAATAGATGGTCCATTAAAGAACAAAGTGACAAACTAGACTTCATCAAAATTAAACTTCTGTTTCTCAAAAGACGCTGTTAAGAGAATGAGAGACATGCCACACAGTGGAAAGAATGGTTACAAATCACATATTCATATCCCTTGTATCCAGAATATATAAAGGATTTTCTAGACGTGATAATGGGAAAACAAAGAGCCCAATTAAAATTGGGAAAAATATTTGAATATACACTTCACCAAAGAAGATGTATAGACAGATGGCAAATAAACACATGAAAAATGCTCAACAGCATATTCATTAAGGAAATGCAAACTAAAACTACAATGTGTAACTGTAAGATTGACCATCCATGCCAAGTATGAATGAGAATGTGGAGGAACTGGAACTCTAATACAATGCTACTGAGAACGTAAAATTGTCCAACTCTTGGGTAAACATACGGGGAATCTTTTAAAAAAATCATAACTATATTTATGTATCATCTTTAAAGAAAAGTAGTACAGCAAAACGCCATACCCTTTGTGTTCCCCAAAGCCTAGCCTAGTTAAGGAAACTGAGCAAGCCTGGGCCATAATGTACAGTTACATATTATTTTGAAGGACACTGGCTTTCTCTTATGCACACTGTGTTAGTGTTGTCTGTAGAAAGCTACTTTGTTACATATACACTAGGACAGTTGTTTCTTAGGACACTGGTCATACTAACCAACTCAGCAAGCTAATGCTGATGATGCCACTGATTTTGCATTATAACATATAAAACCCTCTCTCAGTGGTAACTGGCACGGACCTGAAGGCACTGGGGAAGAGACACATGCCACTCGTCCAGTTGGCTGCCACTGGACAAAACGCTGATGGAGAGAAGGCACTGCTTGGAGATTTGACATATGTCCTTGAGGGACAGAGGTGCTATCTGAATAGCCAATCACAACTGGACCTTCCTAGGGGGCAAGGAGAGCGGTGGGCGGGCAGGGGCTCCTCGGGGGCGGGGCGAG
>PVJS01059491.1:0-11502 GCA_004027185.1 Glis glis
CCCGGCCCTATTTTTTATACTTTATTTTGAAACCGGGTCTCACAAAGTTGCGGAGGGCTCACTAAGGAGAGAAAGAGAGAGAGAGAGAGAGAGACAGGGAGAGAGAGAGCAAGAGAGCTGAGGCTGGCCGCGAACCCGGATCCTCCGGTCTCCGCCTCCCAAAGTACTGGGATTACAAGCGTGCGCCACCACGCCCGGCCTCGCTTCACTTTTTATAATGTCAGGATTTGTGAGTTTTAGAATTTTCATTTGGTGATTTTGTATAGATTCCAGTTACCTGCCATAAATTTCCATATTTTTGCTGTTCTTGAATATGTTAAATGGTTATTACCAAGTCTGTATAACTCCATTATGTGGCTTAGTTTGAATTTCTTTAATATTTCTTTTTGCCTACATATGCTTTAGTAGATTGTTTACGTGAGGATTTTTCCATTTAATCCCTAACATTGTACTAGAAAAAAAAATTCTTGAAATAACTTGGGCCTAGGGTTATTTAAGTCTAGAAATATGTCTAATTTCTTTGGAGATGATTAAAGATTGTTCAATAAATCTCCTCAATCCTGTCAAGCATTTAGATATTTTTAAAGAAATTTTCTCTTTTTTTACTTTTATTAGCACATTATAATTTCACATCATAATGTGGTTCACAGTGATAGTACATACATGCAAATCACACTTGGTTAGCAACAGTCCAGGTGAGAGCTGGTCTTTTTCATTCTCTCTCTTAATACAAGAATTGAATGTTTTTCTCTGCCATTTTTATGGGTACTCAAAGTGAAAAAATAGTTTGAAACTAAGAGTCCTGTCTGTCCAAACTCTATTAACTAAATTATCTGTTATAAATTAAAATATCATGAAAAATTATAGGACTCTCCCTACCCTATAGGTCTTTCAATGTGTAGAAGTACACACGCTCATATGGGAATATTTACTGAATTTATCAGTTTACATCCTCTATCCAGATGCAAGACACACAACACACAGAAAATGCGGATCCATGTGCTTCAAGCCTAGCACCAACCTGCTGCTTTGCTTACGTGTGGGCTTGCCTGTAGACTGCATTTGCGTGGGGGTGAACCAGAGAGGCAAGGACAGATACCAAGGAGCCCAGCTGGGTCACTGGAACGACTTGTAAGACTCTGGGCTGAAGTCTGCCTTTCCTTCACACAAACACCATAATATCTAGTAGATTGTTTTATAAAGAAGAACATTTTCTACTATAATGTTCAATGTAGTATAATATAGGCAAGCACATCTGTTGAATGCTTAAAATCTGATCAGTAAAATTGAGAAAATAATTTTATTTTGTTTAATTGTAGTTAAGGCAAGTATACAATACATACCCAACTTGTATACAGCAGCTCTAAAGTTATTGACATGCAAAAAGTGATAAAAAAGTACTGAAATTTTTGAAATATTTATTTTTTAATTTGATGCATTATAATTTTACATCATAATGGGGTATGAAGTGTCAGAAAAATACATGTACACAGCTCTTGGTTCCCTCCCTACCAGGTCCCTCCCACCTCTCTCACCCTCCCCACGCATGACTGAGATTGAAATTGGTCATTTTGTATACATTCATAACATTATTTCAACTATTATATTTTTTATGACTTCATCTCCTTTCCTCCCTTCTCTAATCCACCTCAGTCACTTTCCTGGAGTCTCTGCTCATCTATCTGATGTTGCCCTTATTTCAGAATATTTCTGTAGCTTCCACATATAAGAAAAACATACACCTACTCGTTTTTTGAGATTGGCTATCCTCGCTTAGTAAAATATTCTCGAGTTATATCCACTTTCCTGCAAATGGTGTGATTTTGTCATATAAAAACATCAAAATTTTAACTGGTAATGGGGGTACCATGTAAAGCTTGATAACACATATACATACCATAATGTAAATCAGGTTAGACATATTTATCTCCTTAAACATTTATCAGTTCTTCATTGTAAAAACTTTCAATGCCTTTCCTCTATTCTTTTGAAATATACGGTACATTTTTGTTGTCTATAGTCACCTTATTTTGAAATAGTATCACAGAGTTTATTGGTCATATCTAACTGTAATTTAGCACCCACTGTTCAAACTTTCCACATCCCTCTCCCCCTTCCTGTCCCCAACCTCTAAAAATGAAGTTTGGAAATATATCTGAAAACAGGCTGGCGTGGTGGCGCATGCTTGTAATCCCAGTACTTTGGGAGGCGGAGACCGGAGGATCCAGTTTCCTGGCCAGCCTCAGCTCTCTCTTTTTCTCTCTCCCTCTCTCCCTCTTTCTCTCTCACTCTCTCTCTCTCTCTCTCTCTCTCTCTCTGTCTCTCTCTCCTTAGTGAGGGCCTCGGCAACTTCGTGAGACCCGGTTTCAAAATAAAGTATAAAAAATAGAGCCGGGGGCGTAGCGTGGAGGTAGAACGCCCCTGGGTTCAATCCCCGGTACCGCAAAAAAAAAAAAAAAAGAAATATATCTGAAAACAAAATACCAAAATATATATTTCATTAATCTAAATTAATATAGCTCTTAATGGTCATATTGAAAGTATTTTTAGATGAGGGGAATTATGGTAATTTTCTTGTATTTTATGTGAAATTGAAATATATTATGAGCCAGATGTGGTGGTGCATGCCTGTAATTCCAGTACTTGGGAGGCAGAGATAGGAGGATCATCATAGGTTTGAGGCCAACCTCCATGATTTAGTGTGATCCTATTACAAAATAAAACATAAAAAAGTCTGGGCTGTAGCTTGGAGGCAGAATGTCTTTGAGTTCAATCCCCAATACAACACACACACACACAAAAAGAAAGAAATACATTATGTACATATAGTATGGATATATTTAGGCAAAGAATGATTAGTAGTTTATTTTAATGGGATTGAAGATGTGAAATTATTAGGAAAAACAAATTGTTAAGACTTGTTGAAGTCTTAACAATTCTTATTCCTCAAATAAGAATGATAATTCAAGTTATAATACCCAAACTTTAATCATATGATGTTTCAATGACGGAAATCTAAAGTCTATAGGATGTACTGGAGGAATAGTGATTTCTATATGGGTGTTTAACATGAAATGGCTCAGCATGAAAAAAGAAAACTGTGAAAAAAGTAAAATAATTCCAGATTGATATGCACAAGAAGATGCAAGGACTTAGAATTTGGAACGAGTGCTCTAGAAACAGAGCATGTGTGAAGTTAAACTTGTAAATTATTCTTTTAGGAAATATAATTCCAGCAGGAGTGCTCCAGTGAATTTTAAGGAATAACATTTGTCAATATGTATGTGTAACATAGATATCTATAATTTATTATCCATTAGATACTACTCTAAATATTGTTTTGTCTCCATGATAGGCATGTTATTACTTTCTTTTATGGATGGGGAAATAGAGGGGTTAATAAACTTGTTAAAAGTCCTAGGGACAGGAAGGTAAATGAACAATAAAAGAGGGATTTAAATGCAGGGGTTTAGCCAACAGTAAAGAACTCACACTTACCACCATGGTATATAATCTCATAAGTGTAGAAAGCTCTATATAGATGGAAAAAATAGCAGCATGGGAAAGGGAGGATTTATGTATGGATAAGAAGTAGACAAAACATTTTTCTATGAGAACACAGTGCAGCATATGTTAAATGGGAATAAGAAAGTCTCAAAATAGTAGGTATTAAAATTACAAGGCCACATATTGAATCAATATATCCTGGCATGTTAATAAACCCATCTAGAGAGAACTATGTTATATTTATAAGATTAACAAGGATTAGTTTAACAGTTTAGAAAAATGAGATAGCATATCCAAATGTTTGCATAAGTAGATAAAATTAAATGCAAAAATAATCAGTAAAAATAACATCTATGCGTTGAAAACATATTCAAGGACATGTGTTATACTTTACCAAAGGAAAAAAAAGATATTTCCATAATGTAAGCATCAGAGAAACATTTATCTAATGTATTAATAAATATTTTCTATCTTGGGACAACAATTGTTATAGAATTTCTTCTTAATTTATTCTACTTAAATTGATTTTATTATAAGTGAAAAAATGAAAGATGACATTCAGATTTTTCTAGCACCACATTTGCATTGCTATATTTCATGGACCAAAATACTTCAGACACCATAAAAATTTCACTTGTTTTCAGTGTTGTAACAATTAAAATCCTAACTTATAATATTCAGTCTTTTAAGCAAATAGATAACATTTTAAATATATATGTTAGTTTGTAAGACAGTAAATAGTTAAAGTAGATCTGTAGAAGTATTTTGAGAATTTCTCATTGGTATTTTATACAGTTTGCCAATTTTCTAAAGTCTTTTATGAAACTCAGACCCTGTTTTAAAATTCCTGTTAAAAAATGCCAGCATCTGATTCATTATGGTGTTGATTGTCTTTTCTTATTCAAGCTGTGTGATATTCTTGTTTCCTTTTATGACAGATGAGTTTTTTTTAATTGTGTCCTAAACATCTGTTCTATCATGTTAGGACACCCTGGATTCTATTTAAATATTTCATTTTAACAAGCAGTTACCTTGTTTTCAGGTCAGCATGTAAGTGTCTGAACTTACTATGGGCTATGGTTCTAGTGGCCTTTTAATTTTCCAGACCTTCACAGTGTTCTTTGGTCTATAGAGCTTACCTTGTAGCATTGGGCTTCCTTCCAGCCCTTGCTGGTGCTGCCTGAGGGGACAGGAGGGGTTTGGCGGCAGGGCCACAAGGTGTATCCGGATCCATGCCTCTAGGTGGAGCACAGCCGTGGTGGGATCTCCCTGCAGGTGCCTTCCCCCCAGTCCTGCTGGAAATTCTTCAGCAGGAGGTCACAAATTTGGAATGGCAGGTGTTGTGGTTAGGTATATAATGCCCCCTAAAGAGATCATGTATTAAGTTCCAGTTTGATGTAGTTAAGTCATGAGATTTGTATCTCATCTGTGGATAAATCCATCGTGATGGATTTATCTGGGTTGGAACCTAGGGTGGTAGGGCGTGGCTGGAGAAGGTGGGTCCCTGGGGGTGTGGCCTTAGGAATTGTGCTTGTGTCTTTGACTCCCCTTGCTTGCTTGCTTGCTTGCTTCTCTCTCTTGCTTCTGGCTCCCATGATATGAGAGTGAAGCCTTGCTCTCTCCCTCTCTCTGCTTCCCACCACCATGTTCTGAGATCTGAGGTCCCTGGCCTCACATGGACTGAACCCAGAACTTCCAAGAAAACCGGGAGAAAATAAATCTTCCTTCCTCTCAGTTACATGGTCAGGTCTTGTAACTTCAATTACAATTATAGCAGTGAGAATGCTAAGACAGCAGGGGTAGAGGCTTTCTAGAGCAGGCCTCTCATTGTAGCTGGGTCTCTCCTCCCATCTCTTCCTATCTGCCTTAATGACTCAATAGAAAATCAGAGGAGTCTCTGATAGATAGGAGGGAGGTTACTACCCCTATCTGTGCAGGCCTTCCAAACAATGTCCCCTACAAGGGTGTCAGGCTAAGCTCACCTGATGTTAAAATGACTCCAATTTTGATCCTGGAAATGAGTAAATGGAATGGCGTGAATTCCATTATTTAAGCTTCCTCTTTCATTGGTCAAAGATGAAAGATGAAACACAGATGCTCTGCGGTTGCGCTGTCCCTCTGGTGATTCTCAACCCAGTCCACTGTTTTTCATCTAACCTTGTGGATTTCTCCTTCAGCCGATTCGTTGCATTTCAGGGTAAAAGGTATTGTTTATGGAAAGGGTAGGGAAAAACAAATCTATAATAATCTCATCCAGCCTGGAAGTCATTGATAATATAAAATCATGTAAGTTTACATAGTCTTATGATAGGTAAAAATTTCTTACAAGATTAAACAAAACACCGGCTTAGCTGATACACTGATTAGTCGAACAATTAAAACAAACTTCAGTTGTTCATAAACACCATGAGGATAGTAAATAAGGAAAATCAAGGACCAGGAGAAAATTTGCATGATAATTGATCTAGAGTATTGATGATGCTTCTCTCATTGATCAAATTCCACTGAAGCTATCTCCAACTCATTTTTAATTAGACTAACTGTTGTGCTTGCTTCGTCTGCCTCTAAATTATCCAGTTGTAGCAGGAATCCTGCCTAGTCAGTATAATCAGAAACCCTATCCTCTATATCTGATCACCTTCAATATCTAATATGATTTTGCATCCTCTACAACATCGTGGGTGATGTCTGATCACTCCGGCCTAGATCCAGCAAAAATCCTGTTGGATCTATTTAGCCAGAATCCCTCCTTCCCCTGATGTTTTTTCTTACTAATTTGCCATCTATTGACCCCCTACTCTGCTTCTTGACTATAAAGTCTCATTTGCCCAAGCTGTATTTAGAGCTGGATTCAATATCTCTTCCCTACTGCAAAATCCCATTGCCCTGCTCTCTGAACCCATGACAATAGTTATACTCTTGAATGGTCTGCCATATCATTTTAATAAATGTAATGAATAATGTTTATTTAGTTATATATCTGACATATAATTCAAATCTAGGCAAAAATGAATAAGCAGTTTTACCAAAGAAGATAGCCAAATAGACAATAAGTTTAAGAATATTTGTTTTACATGATCTGTTACAATGGATAGGCAAACTAAAGTCATAATGACATACTAACAAAAACCCAGTGGAATAGGGAAAAAATTTAAACCTGAAGTTATCAGTCTGATTAAAAATGAACAAACCAATGGGAGTGAAGTTTGGCAAAATCACTTTGGAAAGTTTGACTAATTGAAACAGTTTCTCAGTATAAAATACAACATGCACATCTACTCTGCCATTCACCATTGTCTTTCTGGTGTATATAAAAGGCAAAGGAGTGTACGTATGCAAAGAAAATAATGAAAAAATTCAGAAAATGAAACAAAAAAGAGAATGTTTATAGCAACTTTGTTTATAATTGCTAAAAGTAGAAATAACCCAGATGTAGATGAGAAGTAGATAGGATAAATACCTTGTGCTAAATTTAAATAATGGGACAGTCTACAGCAATTAAAAAATCGTATTGATTTTTTATATGCGATCACATAAATGATATCCAAAAAATCTGGATACAAAGAATATGATTCAGTGTATGGGAAATTTAAAAAAATCAAATATAATCTAGGATGATAGAATTCAGAAAAATAGTTCTGCTTGGTAGGTATTGGCTAAAAAGTGAAACAATGAAGCCTTCTTATATCTTGGAAACTTTCAGTATTCTATCTAATAGAATATATCCAAAAAATGACATATACATATATATAAACACATAAATACAAATATACATGTAAAATGTATAATGAATTTGTACATGATTACATATAATTTTGCACTTATGATGTATGGATTTTATGGTGTATATAACTGTATTATTTTGTAAAATTTTAAAATGTTTAACCTGTTTGCCTACATTGTTCTTTTTTTTCTGTTGTTTTTTTTGTTTTGATACTGAGTATCAAATTTAGGGGTGTTCTACCTCTGGGCTACATCAACGACCCTTTTTATTTTTCTTTATTTTTGAAACGGGGACTTGCTAAATTGATGAGTCTGGCCTCAACCCTGCAGTCCTCCTGTCTCAGCCTCCCAAGTACTAAGATTGCAGGTGCATTGTTTTAAAATGATGTCACTGATGTTTCCTCTTTTGAAATTAAATATATCCTTTGCCATTTGAAATCTATATATTATAAATCATTGGTTGTAAGAGATTGACACCATGATAGATTATGTGGCTAATAGTAAGACTCTGGTAATTTCATAAGGCTAGCATCATGTCAAAATACTTTTTGTTTATCACAGATATTAAATATGATTTTCTAGTATTTGACTGTGGATTTAGTAAGGTAAGAAAATTATCTGCAGGCAATCAAGGGTCTTGTAGCTCACCTAGTATCTGCCAATCATTTTTAATACCAAGGTTATCTCTATACATATTTGACTATACAAACACTACTAAATACTTTAATATAATTTAGACTTACATAAATTTTAATATAACATATTGCTAGAGGAAAAAATCACACATGAAAATATCAGTAAAATTTACTTAAAATATTAGAAAACATGAAAAATTACATATTTCAAATAATAGAGCTGGGCATGGTGGCACATGCCTGTAATCCCAGTACTTAGGAGGGTGAGACAGGAGGATCACAAGTTTGAAGCCAGCCTCAGGAGCTTAGTGAGGCTCACATCAATTTAGCAAGACCCTGTTTCCAAATAAAAAAAAAAATAAAATAGGGCTAGGGGGATAGTTCGGAGGTAGAATGTCCCTGGGTTTAATCCCCAGCACTACAAAATAAATAATAATAATAATAATGATAATAATAAAATATATCATGTGCACATGAATATATAAAATTTTACCAAAATGAGAGTAAAAGTAACGTGTACTATTACTATATAGTTAACTTTTAGAGCCATTTTGTTCTGTTTATGTTCAACTAAACTGATCTTGAGAGTAGGAAAACACAGGAAGACATTAAGAGGTAAACAGTCTATATTATAGACATATAAATAATGTAAATGCTAACTGTTAAAGAATTTCTCATTCTACTTTTCAATTAAATGTCAGTTATATTTATACTATTTAAATTTATTCATGTATTGTATACACATCAATAAAAAGTTAATATTCTTGACTGGGCCTTTGTTAGAGATACTCTAAAATAATTTTTCTGGCATGGAGACTAGGTATTAATAGGTTCAAATATGCAACTTACAATTTTTTTCTGGTACTGGGGATTAAAGCCAGGTTCCTCTATCACTGAATTACAATCCAAGCCCATTATTATTACTACTACTGCTATTATTATTGTTATTATTATCATTATTATTATCACTTTATTTTGAAGCAAATTTCACTTAGTTATGGAGAGTGATCTCCAACTTGTGATTCTCCTGTTTCATCAGGAGTGGGGATGGCCTCAGGGCCACTGATGATTTTAATTGCACCACTACTGAGAACCACAGAAAACTCAGCACGAAATTTGAGGGGTGAAAAGCTGGTGTGGCTCAGCAAATATGTGACTCTACCATTAGAAGTATGCAAAACTTGTGTTTCACCCTTTTTAAGTGTTTGTGTGACTACCTCCACATTGATTCTAGCTTTCTATGGCATGGAAAATAAAATGACCAGTTTTAATGGCTGCAATTGTAAAAAATAAATACAACAAAAGAAGAGCATGGAGACATCCCATAAAGAAAAAAATCTTCCATTTTACCAACTATTCAGCTGACTAGCTATGGAGTACTTTGATCTAATTGCCTCTTTTTCTTTTTTCTCTTAATATCTTTCTTTTCATTTTTTATTTCTTTCTTTTTCCCCTCCTACCCTCCCTCTCCTTCCTTCCTTCCTTCCTTCCTTCCTTCCTTCCTTCCTTCCTTCCTTTGTTTAAGTTTCTGCTTATAAATAAAGTAATTTATAAACCAGGCTTGGTGGCAGATGTCTATAATTTGCAGTTCCCAGGCCAGAAAGCAGGAACTTAGCCAAATACTGTTTAAAAAACAAAGGGCTGGGGGTAAAGCCCAGAGGTAGATTACTCCTGAGTTCAATTCTCAGTACCACACGCACAAAAATAAAGAAATTAAGTTAAGAATATTTAATTAGGTGAAATAACATATCTGGAATCAGACAAAACAAGATTGAAGACATTCATGTTACAAATATAGAAATATGCATTATCTCAGAGTTGTTTATTGCATTCATTATGAAAAATGCATTAATTATAAGCTTGTGCATGTGCATGTATAATGTATGCACTTTACTTGTATGTATAAATTATCAAAAACCACATTAATTACAATTTTAAAGACCTCCTCTGAATGATTGTAAATTAATAGTCAAATAAGTTAAACCTGAATAATTAAAATTAAGTTAATTTACTTTAATCAATTTAAATTATTTTGATTAAAATTCATTATAAGATCAAATAACTAATAGAAATAACATGTCTGTCTGTAGCCATGATTAATAATAAAATTCAATTTTTCTTTTATTCTTTTTAATTGACATAATGATTTTACATATTTATGAATTGCATGCTATTGCAGATCATATATATAATACTCAAAGATCAGATTGGAATAATTAGCATATACATCACCTTAAACATGTATTATTTCTTTCTGTTGGGAAAAGTCTAAACCTATCCTCTAGATATTTTGAAATACACATTAATTTTTTGCTAATTATAGTGACCCTATTGTGCTGTAGAACACTAGATCATAATTTTTGTACCAGCAATCAATCCCTCTCTTCCTGTCCCACTATCCTTCCCTGCTGTGCTAAGCACTATTCTATTCTATGCTTCTATGAGATCAACTTTATTTAGTGTCCGTATGAATGAGAATATGCAATATTGGTCTTTCTGTGCCTGGTTTATTTCATTTAACATAAGGTCTTCCAGTTTTATCCATGTTGCTGAAAATTAGAGGATCTTGTTATTTTTATGGCTGAGTAACAGTCTATTGTGTTCCTGTGTGTGTGTGTGTGTGTGTGTGTGTGTGTGTGTATCACATTCTTTAGTCATTCCTCCATTAATGGATACTTTGGTTTATTTCATACCTTAGTTATTCTGAATAGTAACTCAGTAAACATGGGAGCAGATGATTCTTCAACATACTGATTTTAGTTCATTTGGATATGTGCCCAGTAGTGGGATTGCTGGATCAAACTATATATTCAGATTTTTTGCAAAACTTGTATTTCTGATCAATCAGAATATCCTCAATATGAATGATTAACAGACATTAATATGAATGCATTTATTGAAAAGTAGTTGGAAAACATTCTTGAATTGCTTACTAGGTAAGATTACCAATAGAACTTTCTCAATTGTCTTCCAAAGTATTTGATTTACATGCATTTCTTACAATTATTATAAATTTAACTTGCTCACAGATAATATTTTCTGAGCTTCCAAATAAGTAGCTTTACAAATTTGAATGTAATTAAATAAATACTATTTAATGCTCAGGAGTGGTTTAACTGCAAACACTTGATTATATTTTTTGGTTTTTTTTACACTTTGATGGTTTGCTTTTCTATCACTCAAAAAATGTTTGCAAAACCCTCCTGCTTATTAATACATGGAATACTTTATGGTAATTAATTTTCTCTTTGACAGGTTAGCTCAATGATGCATTTCCAATATATTAATTATCATTATGATGAAGTTTGCAATGAAGGTTGAATATACTTACTCCCCTCTGGGCAAATTAAATCAAGTGAAAAATAAATGTCCAATCTGGTTTACTATATTTTAGATTAAAAAAAGTCATTGCTAATTGAAGAAATCTTGTCATTATCTAAACTTATTCTAGATGTCAACACTTTGTTACAAATGTTGAAAGTATATTTCAATATATCTTTCTTATTTGAAATGCTATCATGTGTTATATACATAACAGAAGCTACATATATATATCACATGATAATAGAAATTTTATCATATGCTATACATGATAACAGAAGCTATACATGTTTTTTTTTTTTTTTTTTTTTTTTTT
>PVJS01059492.1:0-11502 GCA_004027185.1 Glis glis
GAGAGACAGGGAGGGAGGGAGAGAGGGAGGGAGGGAGGGAGGGAGGGAGGGAGAGCTGAGGCTGGCCACGAACCCAGATCCTCATCTCCACCTCCCAGAGTACTGGGATTATAAGCGTGTGCCACCACGCCCGGCACTCCCAGCCCTTTTTATGTTTTATTTTGAAACATGGTCTCACTAAGTTGCTGAGGCTGGCCTCCAATCTGCATTCCTCCGGTCTCGGCATCCCAAGTACTGGGATTACAGGCATGTACTCCCATGTTTGGCTAAATATTTTATTTTATTTGCGGTACTGGAGATTGAACAAAGGGGCATTCTACCTCTGAGCTATACCCCCAGCCCTATTTTTTTATTCTTTATTTTGAAACAGGGTCTCACTAAGTTGTGGAGGGCCTCACTATGTAGCTGAGGCTGGCCACGAACCCGGATCCTCTGGTCTCAGCCTCCCAAGTACTTGGATTACAAGCGTGCGCCACCACGCCTGGCTAAATATTTTAAATATATAACTTACAATAAAGATTCTTTTTTTTTTCTTTTTGTAGAACTGAGGATTGAACCCAGGGATATTCTACCTCTGAGCTACACCCCCAGTCCTATTTTTTATTCTTTATTTTGAAACAGGGTCTCACTAGGTTGCGGAGGGCCACACTAAGTAGCTGAGGCTGGCCACAAACCCTGCTCCTCTGGTCTCAGCCTCCCAAGTACTGGGATTACAAGCGTGCGCCACCATGCCCGGCATAATAAAGATTATTAGAGGTCTAATAACCATGCGAGAACTAAGACAATCTCCATAAAACAAACAGATACTTTAATTCTCCAAATGTAATATTCTACTTACTATTTAGAATTTCTTTTCTTTTTTTTTTGTGGTGCCGGGGAGTAAACCCAGGGGCATTCTACCTTCGAACTACACCCCCGGCCCTATTTTTTATCCTTTATTTTGAAACTGGTGTGCCATCACGCCCGGCATACTTCCTATTTAGAATTTCTATATAGAAAATCACTCAAAGAAAGGACAGAGAACTCTTCTTGTTTAGCTACCCCCTCCAAAACCTGTTAAAATGTCAAAATTATTGAGTGGGGGAAATAAACATTGAGAAAAATCTATGTACTCTAAACATCAATATTTGTGTCCCATGAAAAAAGGTAAACAGGACTTACACCTTCTGGCCAGGTACATAGGTGAGGAACAGACCATGTCATGTCATGCTCTCAAACAGCTCTGAGTGTGTGTATATGTGTGTGTGTGTGTGTGTGTGTGTGTGTGTGTGTGTGTGTATCCCCCTTGATGGAATTTCGTTTCTACCACTCACATTACCTGGAACTACTCTTGAGAGCCTGAGCCTCATCCAATACCATATATTGCCACTTGACCCGCTGGAAATACTTTACATCCTGCACCACGAGCTGGTAGCTGGTGATAACCACATGGAACGGAGCATCCTGAGTGTACAGGGTCTTCTGTAAATATAAGAGGGGAAAGGTGAAAAGAGATACCTAACAATTCTTAGTAAGGTAATGAAGTATGGACTGTATTTTCTAGGAACAAGATGTTCAAGACAGACATAAAGATATCCTTCTCCTGTGTGGTAGGTAGATGTGTAGTGAGATGAACCATAAATGCTTAAAAAGTAGCCACCTTTATAACAAACTCTGCTAAAAACTAATTCCCAGCTTATTAAAGAAAAAAGGTTGTTTTAAATCCTGGACTTCAAGTCCAGCTGACTGCCTGTAATAGGAAAAACAATGTACATGTAAAGTACACTTGCCCAATGTATACAACTATATCATTTATAAGAAATTATAGGCATTAGAAATTATTCATATCATCTAGACAATAATGATTACATGTATGTATGTATGTATGCATGCACGCATGCAGGAAGCTGAAAATTACCTGACTCCAGAATCTCCTGATGACTTTTCTATCATGAGGATTTCCCCAATATGGTAGCACCTGGAAGAGTACATATATACATTATTTTCTATTGGTAATATTAAAAGTATCGTCACAAATGTTATTCAGAATAATTTAAAAAGAAGCTAGTAAGAATGAATACAAGAGTTCCTCTTCTGTCAATGATGGATTAGATGGATTAATCAATCCTCCTGCGTTCCAAATAAAAACACACAATGTGTTTGTTTCAAGGGATCAGGGAGTGACTGAGGCAATGGAGAATTATGTAGTCACAAACCAAACAAGAAAGGAAGCCCAGAGCTGGGTGTGGTGGCACACATTTTTAATCCCAGTACTTGGGAGGCTGAGACAGGAGTACCTCAGGTTCGCAGCCAGCTTCAGTTACTTAGTGAGGCCCTCCGCAACTTAGTGAGACCCTGTTTCAAATAAAGAATTAAAAAAAGGGGTGGGAGTGTAGCTTGGAAGAAGGACGCCCCAGGGTTCAATCCTCAGTACCACAAATAAATAAATGAATAAAAATAAAAAATAGGGCTGGGGACATAGCCCAGAGGTAGAATGCCCCTGGGTTCAATCCCCAGTACCAAAAAACCAAAAAAACCCATAATCAATTTCAGGAATGAAAAATGGAACAAGTAACTACTTAAAAATGTCAATCAAGCCAGGAGTGGTGGCCCACGCTTATAATCCCAGTACTTGGGAGGCTGAGACAGGAGGATCACAGGTTCGCACGTTCACGGCCAGCCTCAGCTACTTAGCGAGGCCCTCCACAACTTAGTGAGACCCTGTTTCAAAATAAAGAATAAAAAATAGGGCTGGGGGTATAGCTCGAAGGTAGAATGCCCCTGGGTTCAATCCCCAGTACTGCCAAAAAAAAAGCTATTTGCCATATTTGGGATTGAACCCAGGGGCATTCTACCTCCAAGCTACACCCCAACCCTATTTTTTATTCTTTATTTTGAAACAGGGTCTCACTAAGTTGCAGAAGGCCTCACTAAATTGCTGAGGCTGGCCGCGAACCTGTGATCCTCCTGTTTCAGCCTCCTAAGTACTGGGATTACAAGCGTGTGCCACCACGCCTGGCTTTATCAACAACTTTTAAAAGTACTAACTATTCTTATTTCATAGGCCACATAAAAACAGGTAGAGAGTTCCTCAATAAGTAAAATTACCATATGACCTAGCAATTCTGCTTAAGCATGCTCTGAAAAGTAACAAAAACAAGACAGGTGTTCAAACAAAAACTGTATGTGAATGTTCACAGCAGTACTTCCTAACAGCCAAAAGGTGGAAACAATCCAAATATCCACGAATAGACAAATGCATAAACAGAATGTGATACATTCATACAATGGACTATTACTTGGTCATAAAAAGGAATGGAGCATCAATACATGCTACAACATGAATAAACCTTGACAACATTATGATAAGTAAAAGAAACATTGTATGATTTCCATTTATATGTAATATCTAAAACAAACAAGTGGAGCTATGAAAAGCAGATTTATGGTTAGCAGATGCTGGAGGGAGAGGGAAATAGGGAAGTGACTGCTTAATGAGTATGGGGTTTCAGTCTCAAGTGAGGAAAAAGTTCTGAAACTAGACAGCAATGATGGTTGTACAATACTGTGAAAGTACTTAATCTACCAAACTGTATATCTGAAAATGGTTAAAAAGGTACATTTTGAGCTAGGTGTGATGGTACACTCCTGTAATCCCAGTGTTTGGGAGGCTGGGACAGAAGGCTCACAGGTTGGAGGACAGCTTCAGCAAGTAGTGAAAATCTTAGCGAGACCCTGTTTCAAAATAAAAATAAAATAGGGCTGAGAGTGTAGCTTGGAGGTAGAATGCCTCTGGGTTCATTCCCCAGTACCAAAAAAGGTACATTTTATATTATATGTATTTTAATCATAATAAAAATTGGGATAATAGAAAAAAATCAAAGAGGTGATAAGTAGATTTAGCTCACAGGCTCTATTTTACAGACCCCTACACTAAAGTACTGAAAGGAAGCTCAACATACAAATGAAAGCTCAGTTTCAGGCATAAAGTCAAAGAGGTAACAAAGACATAAGTATTACCACATTGCCATCTATCGGCCAGCAGAGAAGTTACTGGTGTGTGTGTGTGTGTGTGTGTGTGTGTGTGTGTGTGTGTTGGGGGGGTAATGTGTTTTGGGATTGAATCAGGAGAGTTCTACCTCCAAGCTACACTCACTCCAGGCCCCATTTTATTTTTTATTTTGAAACAGTTGCTAAGTTGCTGAAGCCTAAGGTGGCTTCAAAACTGTGATCTTCCTGTCCCAGTCTCCCAAATCATGGGATTGTAGGTATGTGCCACAATGTCCGGCTTTTTTTTTCTTTTTGTGGTGCTGGGGATTGAAACCAGGGTCTCAGGCATGATAGGCAAGCGCTCTTCCACTGAGCTACATAACCAGCCCTTGCTAGAAACTTTTTTAAGACTTTTAATTTTTCAATGTTCTGATTGTTTAACATGTACCAAACATTGTATGAAAAAGCAGAAAAAAGATGGTGATCTCAATATTCCATATGGCAAACAATTCAAGAGAAAATATTCAACAAACTATGTTAACATGAGGTCATCTTCACCTTAGAGAGCTGACAATGTGTGTGCCAACTTAAAAGCTATATACCTAATATACTTTGTAAACAGTTTCTAAATCTGTAATTCAGCCATGAAGGATGGACCAGAGTCATAAAACTCTTCCACAGTGGGAAATCCCAGACATATTCCTATTCCTTACAAAATATTAAGCAGAAAAATACCTGCCTCATTTACCCTCTATTTTTTTAACATTTATTTACTGGTAGTAGGAATTGAACCAAGGGGCATTCTACCTCTGAGCTATAAAAAGGTCTGGACCTTTTTATTTTGAAACAGGATTTCACAAAGTTACTGAAGATCTCACTAAGTTCTGTGGCTGTCCTCTAACCTGCAATCCTCCTGTCTCAGCCTCCAAAGCAGTGAGATTACAGGTATATACCACCATACCTGGCTTTCTTCCCCTACTCTTTTTAAACTATATGCAACTCATGAACATTACAGAGAATCAAATCAGAAAGATTGTCAACATTTCTTGATGTAAAATCTCCACAATATCCTGTTTGAAGCCTTCTTAGGCATCAGCTTTGAGGTCACCTCGGTCCAACTTGGGAGAGGCACAAACTGCCCACCCAAGTGGAGATTTGTTTGCATGCAGACAAATCTCCAAGGACCAAATGGGACCAACAGGCCAGGACCCTGACATAAGCAGGGACCCTGAAAGCTTCCTTGTTTATCCTTTCCCTCCCTGATTCATCCGTGACTACCTGGATGTTTTTCCCTGACTTAACCCATGAACTCTCTGCTGTTTCCTGTGATTAATCTTTTTTTACAATGTTTTGGATAAAACCCTCAATAAAGACACTGGTGGAAGGAGAACAGGGGAGACCTCACTTTCCTCCACAGCTGCCCTGTTTCTCTAATAATAATAATAATTTTCTCTAGAAATCATTGACTCTGTTGTCATTCATGCAAGAGACTTCTAAGCGATCAATCAACATCAACACCATCTGCGACAATCCTCCTCACCATGCAACTTCATTATTATATCCTTTTAGAAAAAGAACACATATTTAACTTATTTGCCACCCTTTTAAGTGGCAAGCAATATAATCAATTCAACCCATTCTTTCTTACATCCCTACAAGGTTCCATAATGAAATCTGTTTGTTTTGTCATGTCAGGGATCAAACACAGGGACTCAAGTATGCTAGGTAACTGCTCTACCACTGAACTACACTCCCAGTTCTACATCCGTGTTTAAATTATGTCCATGCCAATATGTCAAAAGCACATTATGAAGCAGAAATTAAAAACAGTCATGCAATTCAGAAGTCTAAGGATCTCTGTGGAGAGGAGATCCCTAATATGCCTCCTGAAATGTAACTTAAGGCCCTACATTCAGCTCTTTTCAAATCTGATTTGATTGAAAGTGTTTTGGCTCAAGTAGAAAACTCATTGAAATAAAAAGAAAGTCTACCTCTGAAGAAAATGTTGGGATGAAGTAAAAGTTCTATTTCCTAAATAAAAACTAATAAAGTACTGTATTTTCCATTAAAAAGAAATTATGTCCATGTTTTACCCAACTGGATGAAACATACTTCCCCACTGATCACTTTCTACCTCAACCTCAATTCTTTTCCTCTAAATTGGTTCAATTAACTTGCACATTATCTACCTTAGATATTATAAGCTGGTCCAAGACTAACGATCTGGCTTTAAATGGATGGGGATATAGCTCAGCAGCAGTGTTTGCTAGCATGCATGAGGCCCTGGGTTTGATCAGCAGCATCACAATAAAAAGGAAAAAGAAACCTGGCTTTGAGTCAGGCGTGGTGGTGCATGCCTGTACTCATACCTATAGTCTTAGCTAGTCAGGAAGCTAAAATGGGAAAATCCCTAGAACCTGGAAGTTTAAGGTCATTCTGGGTAAAATAGCAAGATGCCACTCAAAAACAAAGAGCCAGGAAAAGTGGCACACACTTGTAATCCCAGTATTTGGGAGTCAGATGCAGGAGGATCACTAGTTCAAGTCCAGTGCATTTTAACTTAGCGAGACAGTGTTTCAAAATAAAACAGAGTTAAGGGTGTTGCTCAGAGGTTGAATCCCTGGGTTAAATCTTGATACCATAAAACAACAAACAAAAAATGAAAGGATTTAGCCGGGCGTGGTGGCGCACGCTAGTAATCCCAGTACTTTGGGAGGCGGAGACCAGAGGATCAGGGTTCGTGGCCAGCCTCAACACGCGCGCACGCGTGCTATCTCTCTCTCTCTCTCTCTCTCTCTCTCTCTCTCTCTCTCCCCCTCTCCCTGTCTCTCTCTCTCTCTCTACCTAGTGAGGCCCTCCACAACTTCGTGAGACCCGGTTTCAAAATAATGTATAAAAAATAGGGCCGGGGGTGTAGCGCGGAGGTAGAACGCCCCTGGGTTCAATCCCCGGTACCACACACACACACACAAAAAAAAAAAAAAAAAAAAAAAACGAAAGGATTTGCTATTCATAAATGATGGGAAAGCCTGGTGTGGTGGCATACACTTGCAATCCTAGTACTTGAGAGGCTCAGACAGGAGGATCACAGGTTCACGGCCAGCCTGAGCAACTCAGGGAGGCCTTACGCAACTTAAAGAGACCCTGTTTCAAAAACTTAAGAATAAAGGCCAGGCGTGGTGGCGCACGCTTATAATCCCAGTACTTGGGAGGCGGAGACCAGAGGATCCGGGTTCGCAGCCAGCCTCAGCTACTTAGTGAGGCCCTCTGCAACTTCGTGAGACCCGGTTTCAAAATAAAGTATATAAAAAAAATAGGGCCGGGGGCGTAGCTCGGAGGTAAAATGCCCCTGGGTTC
Source organism: Glis glis (assembly GCA_004027185.1). Classification (NCBI taxonomy): domain Eukaryota; kingdom Metazoa; phylum Chordata; class Mammalia; order Rodentia; family Gliridae; genus Glis; species Glis glis. Next base: position 7,327 of record PVJS01059492.1, read on the forward strand.
AATCCCCGGTACCGCAAAAAAAAAGAATAAAACAGGGCTGGAGGGTATAGCTCAGAGGTAGAAAGCTCCTGGGTTCAATCCCCAGTAGCACAAAAATAAATAAATGAATGAATAAATAAATAAATAAATAATAAAATATTGGAAAGGGGGGAGGAATGTCATAAATTATATCTGATGATAAGACTTGCCAAAATCTACATTAAATTAAAAAAGGTAAATATTTTCTATCATACCAGTGTGACCAGGAGCATCAATTCATGTGGCTAAATGCAGCAAATCATTCAAAGTAGAGTTTGGTTTTCCCACGTATTTAATATAAAAGGACTGGGGATGTAGCATGGAGGTAGAATGCCCCTGGGTTCAATCCCCAGTACTAAAAAAAGAGCTGAGTGTGTCTCAGAGGCAGAACACCTCTATGTTCAATTCCCAGTATCAAAACAATAATAACAATAATAATAATTTTTATATGAAACAGATGTAAAGTACTTCAGAAACAATGCAAGAAGTTTTAAACTATTGTAAGTAATTAAAAAGCAAGGCAGCAAAGAAAAAAGTCAAAAGCTTACTTTAAAGAACAGGTTTTCTCAGATTGATTTTTACCTTAAATTTAGGAACAAATCTAGTAAACTCCTGATGCCAATTGTTAAGTGTAGAAGCAGGTGAAATTATTAAGAAAGGTCCCCAAATGTTCTCTCTCTGCAACAGAAAAACTAGATCAGTCAACTGCAGGAAAACTGAAGACATGTAATTTAAAACTATAATTAACTAATGACAAGGGCAGTTTAAGAAGAAGAAACATTTTAACAAGAAAAACAGTGTTTATTTCCCATATATCCAAATCTGCACATTCAACAATACCAGCCTGTATTAATATAATAATATAGGCAAGTACACACCACAAGAGGAAAATAAAATCAAATAACTACTCACTCTTCTGACCTAGAGTTCTTAATTTCTATCTTTCACACAGCACTTATGACATACTGACTTGTATGTAGTGTTTTCTCCTGTACTAGATTATCATAACAATTCTACTATTATTTAATTGGTATAGAGATTTTGCTTTTTTTTAAGTGTATTTTTACTCATATTTTTCTCATCTAATTCTTGCAAAATTCCTGCAAGGTATAGATATTATCCCTACTTTACAGAAGAGGAAACTAAGCTTCAGAGAGGTAAAGTCAAGTCAGTCCCAAAGAGGTTAAGTGGACTGCCCAAGATTACATTGGCAGGAATAGTAGAATTGAGATGCGAATACAGGTCTTCTAACTACAGTGCCCCTGCTACTACAGGAGTGCTTCTAAACAGGGGTGGGAAACAGTGGCTCAAACCAAGCATGCTTAAAAATCATCCTGGCCCCCTAGAAGAGCAAAATGTTACAGCATTCTGTTCCCTGGAAAGACTTTAAGGGTAAGGAACCAATTCTTACTGTCATTGTATCCTACAGAGCCTACCATAGAGCTTTGCAAGTGTGTGATTCTCAATAGAAAAATGACCCTAAATTCTGAAGAGAAGACTGAAAGATTGCATCTACCCACCTCGGCCAGATGGGCCAGAAGGGCGATGCTCTGAACTGTTTTACCAAGGCCCATTTCATCAGCAAGAATGCCATTAATACCCTGGAGGGAAAAAATACATGGTCAGCATTTCCTGCATTTCATCATACACAGTTCAACCAAAAGAACTAACCAAGATGAAAGATTTAACAAAACGTGACTGAAGATACTCAGCCGTGGCACTATTACCCACTGCTGTAATGATTTATTTTTATTTTTTTGCAGCACTGGGGATTGAACCCAGGGGCATTCTACCTCCAAACTACACCCCCAATCCTATTTTTTATTCTTATTTTGAATCAGGGTCTCACTAAGTTGCGGAGGGCCTCACTAAGTAGCTGAGGCTGGCCGCGAACCTGCGATCCTCCTGTCTCAGCCTCCCAAGTACTGGGATTATAAGCGTGCGCCACCGCTCCCGGCTGCAATAATGATTTCTTTCACCAACGCTACAGTGTTGATATATGAGACCAACAGGCCAAGGTCAATTCTTGGGGTAATCTAACCAAGACATAGAATGAAACCTTCAGGATTACCAAGACAAACTATATACATGACACAATACTTGCCAGTAAAATCACCAAGTGAGAAATATAAAGACAGCCGGGTGTGGTGGCACACACTTGTAATCCTAGTATTTGGGAGGCTGAGACCAGAGGATCCGGGTTTGCGGCCAGCCTCAACTACTTAGTGAGACTCTGTTTCAAAATAAAAAGAAAAATAGGGCTGGGGTTGTAGCTCGGAGGTAGAAGCCCCTGGGTTTAATCCCCAGTACCTCACAAAAAAAAAAAAAAAAGAAATATAAAGACAACTTTCTACCTCTTGTCAAAAGTTAAAGCTTTTTAGAGGGTTAAAATCTAATCTTATACTCATTTCACAATTACATCAAACCAAATGAAAGACATAATAAGAGAATGGGTATGACATAGTTCTAAAATTTACCTGTTCATAAAGATTGGCCAACCAATTCATGCCTTTCAGCTGGTAACCTTTCAATTTGCCATTGAAAATTGTGGGCTGTGGAATATCTTCACCAGCCCGGATAGATGGGTTTGCCAGGCTGTAACTCTCCCCAAACCCAGTGCCAGACTTGTTTGCTGCCCGGAGAGCAGCTGCTCGACTTTCTTTTGCATCTTCATCAAATGACCTTGTCTGGATATTAAAAAAAAATTAAAACAAAAATAAATGAAAAAACTAAATGCAAATAAAAGTCAAAATGAGGTATCTACACTGTGCTAAGAAAAATAATCAGAAAATTTCTGACAATCTAATTTCATAATTAGAAATACGATATACATAATACATTATAAGTATATAATTGATATTATTTAAAATAACAATTAGAATATGATGTTTTTGATGGACAAACACTAAGCCATATTACAATATTACTTGCTACATCAAGGAATTTATTAAATATTTGACATAAAACTTGTTTGGCTGATTGGAGGTGGTGGGGGAAGGTGGCATGCAAGTCTACCCTTGATCTAGAGCCTGTCAAAGTTACAACAGCCTCCTATGCAGTATATTATGCAGTGTATTAAATGCATTTTCTATACTTAATTCAACCTAACTGCAGTTTCTTTCTGATTTTAACCTCACTGTATCATGAATAACAGCCAATTATTACTAAAATGAAACAAAGCAGTAACAGCAATTCCCTCAAGATATATGGTTCTTTTAACAAGTCAGCATTGTTTTTTCACTGAACAGCCATGACGAATTTCATACTAATAAGCCATGAAAATTCAATGGGGGGGGGAAATCAAGCTAACTTCAAAGTATTATTAATGCTTATTCAAGTTAATGTTCAATATTGTGCCTTTCTCAAGTATTTCTACTAACTCTAAAGTTAAGAGAGACACAGGTACCACCCTACACACAAAGTCACTTGCTGGCCAATGCTTTTAATTTAAAATGTAACTAAGCAAAGCATGGTGGAGCACACCTATAATCCCAGTACTTGGGAGACTGAAACAGGAGTATTGCAGGTTTAAGGCCAGCCTCAGCAAGTTGGCGAGGCCCTCAGCAACTCATCAAAACACTGTTTTAAAAATAAAAGAAATAAGCTGGGTGTGGTGGTTTATTTTAGTACTTGGGAGGCTGAGACAGGAGGATCGCAAGTTCGTGGCCAGCCTCAGCTACTTAGTGGGGCCCTCTGCAACTGAGTGAGACCCTGTTTCAAAATAAAGAATAAAAAATAGGGCTGGGGGTGTAGCTCAGAGGTAGAATACCCCTGAGTTCAATCCCCAGTACTGCAAAAAAATAAGAAAGAAAAGAAATAGTCAGGCGTGGTGGCACATGCTTGTAATCCCAGTACTTGGGAGGCTGAGATGGGAGGATTGCAGGTTTGAGACCAGCCTCAGCAACTTAGCAAAACCATTTCCAAATAAAAAATAAAATCGGCTAGGGGTGTAACTCGGAGGTAGATGGCCCCTGAGTTCAATCCCCAGTACCACACACACACAAAAATAATAATAATAAAAATAAATAAATAAATAAACAAAAAATCAGGCTACGGGTTAGTAGCTAAGAGGTAGAATCAGGCTAGGGGTTAGCTAAGAGGTAGAATGTCCCTGGGTTCCATCCCCAGTACAAGAAAGAAAGAAAGAGAGAGAGAGAG
>PVJS01059493.1:0-11502 GCA_004027185.1 Glis glis
AAGGGGAGGAGAAGGAGAAGGGGAGGAGGAGGGGAGGGAGAAGGGGAGGAGAAGGAGAAGGGGAGGAGGAGGGGAGGAGCAACAACAACCCAATCTTCTAGGAACAGAATGTACAGTCCTATGAATATAATTCACCTGAGCATGGTCCTGTCTCCATCAAATCAAGCCTGGCTGAGCATCCCCAAACATCCCCAGACGCTGAGCTCATACGCCCAACCCCCTCCACCTCCGACCAGCCCAGGAACCAGGGGATTGAACCTAGGGGTGTTCTACCCCCAGCCCTATTTTTAATTATTATTTGATAATTTTTTATTTTTATTATTATTTTTTTAAACAGGGTCTCGCTAAGTTGCTGAGTTTGGCTTTGAACCTGCGATCCTCCTGTCTCAGCCTCCCAAGTACTGGGATTACGGGCATGAGCCACCACACCTGGCTGGAATGAATCTTTTTAACATGTCGGTTTTTCACACCCTCTCTCCTTCCTTCTTGCCATTGAAGACACCTTTGTCTTTGTCAGTTTGCTCCTGGGTTTTGGTGAAACCAAGACAGCAGCACTAAAAGGTAAACAGAGACAGAATAGGAGCCGTGGTCATGGGGTTTTGTTTTCTGGACAATGCCAATACTTACTTGAATAAGAAAAGAACAAGGAGCTGGTTGAAGAAGAGCTGCTCGGGCTTAGCCTTTGGATGGAGTTGATGTTGAGGAGTTGAGAATGAGGGACATAAGCAGTTTGGGAAATTAGATTCCAATATGGAGGGGAAGAAAAATCCTTTTTCTTTTTTGGTACTGGGGATTGAACCCAGCAGCATTCTACCTCTTTTGTTTTGAAACAGGTCTCACTAAGTTGCTGAAGGCCTCACTGAGTTGCTGAGGCTGGCCTCAAACCTGTAGTCCTCCTATCTCAGCCTCCCGAGTACTGGGATTACAGGCATGTGCCACCACGCCTAGCTCCGCTCAGAAATTGCCTTCTTGACGCACAACAAATCACCTTAAAAATCTCTCCAAAACGGAGGACACTGAGAATCGTTCCAGTCAGGAAGAGATTCTTTTCTATATACTTTCATTGGTGCATCGTAAGTTTACCTCATAGTGAGGGTGAGAGTGATTAAAGGTGATTTATTGCACATGAAGAATGCATTCCTTGCCCTTCACCTTTAGTAATCTCTTGGACTCAGCATTGCAAATTACTCGCAATTGCTTTGGTGAGGGAAGAAGGATAATTTTGCAGGAGAGTCAGGTCCATAAAGATACAAGACCCAGAGGCCAAATTAAGAAGCAATGAGTTTATTCACCAGTGACGCTCAGAAAGCAAAACTCCGGGTCTGAGCCCTGAATGGCATCAACACAGAGTTATATAGTCCCAGTGGGACAGGTTCTGATGGGATCAATAGCAGGCAGGGGTACCAAACAGGAGCTCAGTTCAGGTTTCACGTCAGCTCCCTGAGTTAGATTCCCTATATTTGTCTCCACGTAGTGGGGACTGGGTGGCACCATCTTGGGATCCACATGGCAGAAACTGGGTGGCGCCATCCTGGGCTCCTGTCTCAGTAAGACTGCTGTGTCTTAGAATCACCATCATGCAAGCCGGGTGTGGTGGCACATGCTTGTAATCCCAGTACTTGGGAGGCTGAGACAGGAGGATCGCAGGTTCGAGGACAGCCTCAGCAAGTAGTGAGACTCTCATCAACCTAGAGAGACCCTGTTTCAAAAATTAAAAAATAAAATAAATAGGGCTGAGGGTGTAGCTCGAAGATAGAATGCCTCTGGGTTCAATCTCCAGTGCCAAAAAAATAAAAATCACCATCATGCATAGACTAGGCTAAATGGACCCCTAGTTATATACTGATGACACAGTTGTGTTAGTCTGTTTTTTGGTTCTATAACCCAAATACCTGAGACTGATACTTAGAAGGATAAGAAGTTTGCTTATCTTAGTCTGGGAGGCTGAACATCCAAACAGCATGGCACCAGATAGATCTGGCAGGGGCCCCTTTGGCTACATCATCTCATGGTGGATGGCACCACAATGGCGGGAGTGTGCGCAAAGAGGAGAGATCACATGGTCAGACCTGGAGCCAGAGCCAAGGGAGGGGCCAGTCTTGGGACCTCCCACTAAGCTCCACCTCTTAAAGGTCCCACGACCACCTCAATATCGCCACACTGAGGACCAGACTTCCAACATAGTTACCCTCAGATGACAAACCATATCCAAACTGTATCAACTTTCAATGCATATATGTTCTTGGCACTGAATATATAGTGGTAATAAAGACATACATGGAGCTATGGTCTCACATCATTTTTTTCCATATTAAAGGAAACATATCTAGTTTCCTCTTCCTATTTTCCTACTTAAAGCTAACATGTCCAATTAAAGAAAAAAGAGCCCTACACGTCAGTGTCTGGAGTAGATGCTATTTCAAAATGCATGGAAATCTTTGGTCCAAGGTATATGACTGCTGACGAGCCTTCGGGTGGGGGCGGGAGTTTGTTCACGGGCCTAGGAGGCTGTGGGATGGGCGCCAAGTCTCCCATTGATCTCGGGCAGAGAAGCCTAGTGGTTAAGAGCACAGGTTCTGGAGCAAGGTACGCTGGGTCCACGTCCTCCCTGTGTGACTCAGGCGAGTCGCCACACCTCATTTCTCATCTGTAAAGCGGGGATGAAGGCTTGAGTGGATGCCAGCATGAGTGAATTAATAGTTGAAGTCGGCACAGTGGCCGCTCTCAACTAGTAAATGCATATTACATGTTGGTTACTAGCCGGGTGAGGAGAGCCATCTCTTGAAACAGACAGCTCAGGGCTTTAGTGGGTATTTGTGGTCTGACTTTGGTCAGGTTAACCCAGGAGCCACCGGCACTTGTCCCATGGACGGGCTGCATCCCTAGGAGGAGCTCCTCTGTGGGTCCAAGGACTGCTCCCTTGGTGAGTACTGACGCTGCGTCCTCCCCCTGGCCCCACCGCGTTCTATTTCTCTCGTCCACCTGCCTGACACAGCCCCCTCCCTGGAGAAGGGGAATAATGGATGTCACCGCTGTGTCCCCGAAGCCCTGTGGAAGGAATGGGGAGACCTCACAGGCCCCAGGTCTGCCCACTCCGCAACCCACCAAGGCGGACAGCATCCCATGCGGTCCTAAGTCACCCACATACCTGCTTTCATCTGGCCAGGAGCTCCCCTCCAGTTCCTCAGAGTGTCGGGGGTCCCCGCTTCTGGCTGCTTTCCTTGGGGTCCACAGGCCTTTGACCCCCTCCCTGTGGCTTCCCTGATACTTCTCATGGCGCCCAAACCCATCACCTGTGGAGTCACAAAGTCGCCTCGAGCAGGGCTGCTCTGGGATCAGCAAAGTGGCCCAATACTAGCTTACAGCGGGGTACAGGACAGGGTGCGGCTGTGACGTTAAAACTCTCGACCGACCGCTTGGTCGTGTCTTCGGTAGGTATTCCCTCCCCTGGGTTCTGGGTTCTTCCTGCGTGTTCCTAACACGAAGACCCAGCCCCAGCTCCCGCAGCAGCCTCCTGGCAAGTGGGGTGCACTCGCCCCAGGAGAGGGGTGCAATGAGCCACCGCAGTGCAGACAGAAAATGCTCTAACTGGTTTCGATTTGCTTTCATCTCATCTTTAAACGTGTCTCTTGGGTATGTTTTAGGTTGTGCATAATGGCCCAGTAGTAGGTGTTGACATTTACAGGTAAATTCACAACGACCGGGGATCCACGCGCACACATGGAAAGGCACCGCTCTATAGATGTGGCAACCGGGGTCCAGCGCACAGCACCCGTCGGTCACTCTGGGGGTCTGGCTTCAGGTGGGTCTTTCTCTATCAGCCCCGGGAGTTGTCCTCTTCCTAGCTAGGGTGATAATGGTCACCTCTAACAGAGGGGAAAGTCTGGCACCAACCAGCCAAGCAAGGGACCTGGAGGCTCAGGCCGAGCCAGCGTTAACCCTTTAGTTGCAGGACTGTGGGTGGATCACAGTATCGGGGGCAGGGGCAGCTGAGGCAGCCCAGGTGACAGGGATGCCCTTGGGGCAGCCGGAGGTTACAACTACAGGTGCTCCTTGACGTACAACGGGGTGATATCCCGATAAACCCACAGTAAGTGGAAAACAGCCCAGACTGAAAATGCATTTGCTACCCCTGAACTACCAAACACCCCACCTTAGCAACACAACACTCTGTAGAGCTCGGGTTGCCTCCCTCGTGGCCTGAGGGCTGACTGGGAGCTGCAGCTCATGCCAGTGCAAGGAAGGATCTTACCAGGAATCACAAGCCCAGGAAAAGACCAGAATTCAAAATTCAAAGTGTGGTTTAACGGGGCGGGGCGTGGTGGCGCACACTGGTAATCCCAGTACTTGGGAGGCTGAGACAGGAGGATTGCAGGTTCATGATCATCCTTAGCAACTTAGGGAAGCCCTCTGCAACTTAGTGAGACCCTGTTTCAAAATAAAAAATAAATAATAAATAAATAAATAAAATAGGATTGGGAGTGTAGCTCGGAGGTAGAATGCTCCTGGGTTCAATCCCCAGTAAACACACACACACACACACACACACACACACACACACACACACACAGTGTGGTTTCTTCTTTTTTTGGGGGGGGCACTGGGGAATGAACCCAGGGGCATTCTACCTCCAAGCTACACTCCCAGCCCTAATTTTTATTTTTATTTGGAAACAGGGTCTCGCTAGGTTGATGAGGGTCTCACTTACTGAGGCTGTCCTCGAACCTGCGATCCTCCTGTCTCAGCCTCCCAAGCACTGGGATTACAAGCGTGTACCACCACACCTGGCTCATACACTGTGGTTTCTACTGAATGAATGTCGCTTTCACACCATAGTGTAGTCAAAAAGTCAAAACTTCCCAAGTCAAACCATTGCACACTGGGGACCATCTGTAATCAAGAAATATTTCAGAGTTAACAACAGCCAGGAGGGCTAAGAATCAGCCCTGGCTACTGTCACACCCTTCCTTCCAATTGGCAGTACCTATCAGCCGCAACCTTTGCAAGCTTGCTTGGCCTTTGCTTACGCTCTTCCTTGAGGGTAAAATGCCCTCCCACCCTCTCTGCCTAGTAGCATTCTGCTCATCCTTCAAGTTCTAGTTTATTTATTTATTTTGGTACTGGGGATTGAACCCAGGGGCATTCCACCTCCAAGCTACACCCCCAGCCCTTTTTATTTTTTAATTTTGAAACAGAGTCTCGCTAAGTTCCTGAGAGTCTCACTATATTGCTGAGGCTTGCCTCGAACCTGTGATCCTCCTGCCTCAGCCTCCCACGTACTGGGATTACAGGTGTGCACCACCATGCCTGGCCAAATTCTAGTTCAGATTCTCTCTCCTTCAAGAGGACCTGCTCTAGGGATGCTCTGGGTTAGGAAGAAGACCCTTGCCTTGCTCCCACTACACTTTCTCTCGGTGCTCGCCATTCAGTACAGCATCGTGGCTGGCTCTTAACCCCTCTCTCCCTCTCTCCAACTCTCTCCCTGAAGAAAGGCTCCTTGAGAGGAGAGACAGCTACATTTCAGCAAACCTAAGACACCATGGTTGGAAACTGCATCGTTATTTTATGTACCCATAAGAAAGAAAAAGAGAAGCCGGGTGTGGTGGCGCACGCTTGCGATCCCAGTACTTGGGAGGCTGAGACCGGAGGATCGGGGTTCGCAGCCAGCCTCAGCTACTTAGTGAGGCTCTCTGCAACTTAGTGAGACCCTGTTTCAAAATAAAGAATAAAAAATAGGGCTGGGGGTGTAGTGCGGAGGTAGAATGCCCCTGGGTTCAATCCCCGGTACCACAAAAAAAAAAAAGACCTGAGTAGAAATTTATAAAGCCTCCCTCAAGCACCGTATGTGTCTGCCACCGCTTCCTAGTGGCTCAGGGAAAGGAGTTTGGGGCCCAAAAGTCCTGTCATTCGGTCATATTCGAACTCTGCAATGGCCTGTAGGTCACCAAAAGGCCCCTCCCTCCTCGCAGATTATCCAAATTAAACGAGATGCTTGGATAATAATAACTACCATTGACTGAGTTCTAACAGCATACAAAATCTTTTATACAAAACAAAATCTTTTATACAGATTTATGTATTTCTGTATTTTCTTTAAAAATGCAAAGCTAGGCTCGCTGGCTGTTTTTATTTTTGAAAGGCTAATGTGCGCGCAGGTCCTCACAGGTCCCAGGACCTTTCACAAGCCACTTCCTACCTAAGGAAACGGGGTCATGAACATCAGTTGCAGGGACCCGGTCCACCCTGGAGACGTTTTATGCAGCCCAAATACAAAACTGAATGTTAAAGAGCTTGGAAAACCACAGAGCCAGACAAATGAAAGAGGGTGTTATGGGTAGACAATGACATTACAGATTTGAAAGTGCTCAGGGCTGTCAAGGACAAGCATTCTGTTTCACTCCAGTGTGTCAACAAAATAGAGACAGAGCCCCTGATCTTAAAGACATAAACTTGAGCCGGGCGTGGTGGCGCACACTCGACATCCCAGTAGTTGGGTGAGACAGGCTGGCAGGTTCGTGGCCAGCCTCAGCAACTTGTGAGACCCTCCACACCGTGGTGAGACCCTGTTTCAAAAATAAAGAATAAAAAATAGGGCTGGGGGTGTAGCTCGGAGGTAGAATGTCCCTGGGTTCAATCCCCGGTACTGCCAAAAAAAAAAAAAAAGACATAAACTTGATCCTGCTGGAAGCTTTCAAAAAGCATTGAAATTGCAACTCACTAAGACAGCAGCATCCTAGAAGTTTCTATAGTTTCCAGGAACCCAAAGGAATTGATTTGAATCATAAAGAAATATAAAGTGCCCAGGGATATTCTGGTAATCCTACAATTGTAGGTCTTGGCACAGTTAATAAACAGGACAGAGGATTTTTTTAAATGAGTCCCATTTACCCATTTCTTTTTGTTATAATCAGAAAGTCATTCCAGTCGCTATCCTTCCCCCAATCAGAATGGCCCTACGTTTATACAACGAGCTTCCCCATCTCTGCTTAATGGCTCTAGAATCCCACTATTACATTTTCATTTCCCCTTCTAATGACATTTTGTGACTATCTAGAAAAATGCTCCTTTCAGTATCTAATGTGACATCATCTAATGTTCTCATCACGTTAGATACTTTAAATATTTAATATGTAAATGTTAGGCCGGGCATGGTGACGCACACTTGTAATCCCAGTACTTGGGAGGCTGAGACTGGAGGATCGCAGGTTCGAGGACAGCCTCAGCAAATAGTAAGACTCGTATTAACCTAGCAAGACCCTGTTTCAAAATAAAAATGAAATAGGGCTGAGGGTGTAGCTCAGAGGTAGAATGCCCCTGGGTTCAATCCCCAGTGCCACAAAAAAAATGTAAATGTTAAGTAATCTGATATCTTTAACATTTAATATCAGACTTAAATGGTAGATATGCCGGGGGGATGAGGGATTGGAGACGATGGCTTCATTAGTGGTTACTTAGAGCATCAGTTCTGCGAAGTCCTCCTGGACCACATGTTTAAACACAGGGTCCTGGTCCCCACCCAAGGCGTTGCTGACTCTGTGGACCTGGCTGGGATTAAATCCTTTACATTTCTTTCTTTCTTTTTATTTATTTTGAAACAGGGTCTCACGAAGTTGCGGAGGGCCTCACTGAGTAGCTGAGGCTGGCCGCGAACCTGCGATCCTCCTGTCTCAGCCTCCCAAGTACTGGGATTACAAATGTGCACCACCACACCCGGCTAATCCTTCACATTTCTGGTAACATTCCAGGTGATGCTGAAGCTGCTGGTCCTGAGGCCATACTTTGAACAGCCGATTTAGTTGTTGAAAGAGCCAGGAAAGACAGACCCCAGAAGCTTCCTCCCCTGCTTTTCTTTCTGATGTTGGAGGGAATGGGGTTAGGAGGAGACTCGGGCAGACACTGTAATACTGAGCAGGCTGACGGGTCTCACTTACAAAATCCTTGCCGGATTTTCTTAAGTCAGGCTTTCTACATGTGCTGGCATGCTCCCTGGGTGAGCTAGAAATTATGAGAACTAAGGTCCTTCTGCCAAGATCAGGCTCTGTCTTCAGAGGACCCTGGGATCCTTCCCCTCAGGGAAGGCTCCAGGGGGAATTCACCAGTACCAGTCACTGTGACGGTGTCCCCAAATCCTACAGTATTTAGGAGATCATAAGAGATTTTGCTCTCCCATCTAGGGGTATCCACCCCCCAAATGGGAAGTAATCTATGTTGATCCAGTCCCCAAACTATTGAGAACCACTCCCTCTGTTGTGCATACTGATGATGGGATGAACGTCAGATAGATGGGTGATAGATACCCCTTAAATTATGATGGGGTGATAGTCTGATAAACCCATCATAGATTGGAAATATCTTAATTTGAAAACATAACATACCTAACCTACCAAACATCAGAGCTGAGTCTCACCTACCTTAAATGTGCTAGAACATTTATTAGCCTACGGCTGGGCAAAATCATCTGACCCAAGGCCTGTTTTATAGTAAATTATTGAACACTATACTGAAAGTAAAAAGCAGAATGGTTGTATGGGTATGCTTTTTAATAATCACAAGGTCAAAAATTGTTTAGTCAAATCATTATAAGTCAGGGATTGTCTGTACATCTTTGTAATTTTTGTTTGTTTGGGTTCTAGGGCTTGAACCCAGATGCATTCTACTCTGAGCTACACCCCAGCCCTATTTTCTTTTTTATTTTGAAACAAGGTCTCACTAAGTTGTTGAGGCTGGCCTCGAACTTTCAACCCTCCCGTCTCAGCCTCCCAAGTACTGGGATTACAGACACGTAGTAAATTTTTAATAGCCCACAGAAAAGAAATTACATATATAGATACATATGTTTGCTCCTTTGGTATTGGGGATTGAACCCAGTGGCATTCTACCTCTGATCTACAGCCCCAGTCCTTTTTTTTTTTTTAAACAGGGTCTCACTAAATTACTCTGCTGCTGGCCTTGAACCTGCGATCCTCCAGTCTCAGCCTCCCAAGTACTGGCATTACGGACATGTGTCACCATGCCAGCTTGAATTGATGTATTTTTACAAATGCTATATAGTTCAGATTCAGGTTACATTCCCTGCTTACCAACTCCTAAAGCAGCCATTGTGTTTCAAGAAAGCCAGTTCTACTGCCACGACCAAACCTAATTGGAGCCAGGAATTGTGCTGGATTAGGAGCTACACCAGTTCAAAAGGGAGACGGACCAGTCACCGCCATGGACTCCTTCCTGCTTGGGAAAGCTGAGGGAGAGGGGACAATGGGCTATGCTCTCTCCTTCCTGGGATTTCAGTTCTTCTTCTGCAAAACTAGGCTGCTAACTGGGCAAAGTGGGGCTTGCCATCATCCAGTACTTGGGAGGCGAAGACAGGAGGATCGCAGATTTGAGGCCAGCCTCAGCATCTTCGTGAGACCTTAGCGAGACCGTTTCAAAATAAAAAAATAGCCGGGCGTGGTGGCGCACACTTGTAATCCCGTACTTGGGAGGCTGAGACCAGAGGATCCGGGTTCATGGCCAGCTTCAGCTACTTAACGAGGCCCTCCGCAATTTAGTGAGACCCGGTTTCAGAATAAAGAATAAAAAATAGGATTGGAGGTGTAGCCCGGGGGTAGAATGCCCCTGGGTTCCATCCCCAGTACCACAAAATAAATAAATAAATAAATAATAAGGGCTGGGGGTGTATAGCTCAGAGGTAGAATGCCCCTGGATTCCATCCCCAGTACCGAAAAATATAAATAAATAAATTAATAAATTAATTGATTAATTAAAAAAATTTAAAAGGGCTGGGGGTGTAGCCCAGAGGTAGAATGCCCCTGAGTTCAACCCCCAGTACCAAAAAAAGAAAAGAAAAGAACTGGGAGGCTAAATGTCATTATCTCCGAAGCGCTTTCGGCTCTGAGCCATAAACACAGTGACTTTCTGTTCTTTCACGAGCCGTTCCCGGTCCCCTTTTCTGTGTACTATGCTAGGAACTTGCTCCCTCATCGCATTTAGGGGGGCGGGGGGTGTCTGCTGCTGAGAAAGTCTGTGAACAGTTCCTAGGAAACCTAGGCAGACTTTGGAATATATGGTCAGACTCAAATGGCAAGGAGCTCAGACAATGTTACATTGTGGAGTATAAGAAAACATGCATTTTTAAGAGCTGGGCTTACTGAGTCAGCGATCTGGAACATTCTCAAGAGGCTAAAAATACCCAGAGAGTGGACTGAATTTTAAACTACGCTTTAAAAAACTTTCTATGTGGAAACAATTGAGTATTTCTTCTTTGAAACAGTGATCCATTTTCTTTATTTGGGTTTTTCACTACTGGGATTGATAAGCATAGAGGAAGTAGGAGACTCAGATGGGGGATTGACCGCCACAGCCCAAAGGGGGGCTGTTCAGTCCCAGCATCCACAGCAGGACACAGAGATTCAGAAGTTTAAATCGCGCAAATGATTTACATTTTCTTTCCTTCTTTTTTTTTTTTGTTTTTGTTTTTTTGGGTTTTTTTTGGAACTGGGGATTGAACCCAGGGGCATTCTACCTCTGAGCTACACCCCCAGCCCTTTTTATATTTCACTTTGAAACAGGGTCTCGCTAAGTTGCTGAGGCTGGCCTGGAACCTGCGATCCTCCTGTCTCAGCCGCCCAAGTACTGAGATGACAGGTGTGCACCACCATGCCCAGGTTGATTTACATTTTCAAAGCAAAAAGGTAAAATACTTTTCCTTTTCCTTCTGACAGTGTGAGCATTCTCTTTCTTAACATTGACTAGCAGAGTTGGGCGTGGTGGCGCACGCTTGTAGTTTCAGTCTTCGGAGGCTGAGACAGGAGGATCACAGGTTCCAGAACAGCCTTAGCAACTTAGTGAGACCCTGTTTCAAAATAAATAAAATAGGGCTGGGGGGTGTAGCTCAGAGGTAGATGCCCCTGAGGGTTTTCATGCCCAGTACTACACACAAAAAAAACTGACTAGCAGGAAAAAGGTTCTTTTCAACAAGGAACCACATGAGAATCTGCCAAATGCTTAGTTGTTAGTATTATCTGGTCTAGAACATTCAGGTAAAATGTATATTCAGGTATCGTCACCACTACCACCTCCATCCCCCATGCAACCTTGCCCTAATTCACACTAAAGTGCATTTGCAGATATAGAGAAGGCAGAAGTTAGCTGGGTGCAGTGGAGCGCGCCTGTAAT
Organism: Glis glis; assembly: GCA_004027185.1. Lineage (NCBI taxonomy): Eukaryota > Metazoa > Chordata > Mammalia > Rodentia > Gliridae > Glis > Glis glis. The sequence continues at coordinate 11,173 of PVJS01059493.1, forward strand.
CCCAGTGCTTGGGAGGCTGAGACCAGAGGATTGCAGCTTCCAGGCCAGCCTTGACAGCTTAGCAAGACCCTCAGCAACTTAGGAAGACCCTGTTTCAAAATAAAAAGGGCTGGAGGTGTAGCTTGGAGGTAGAATGCCCCTGGGTTCAATCCCCAGTTCTGAGAAAGAGAGAGAGAGAGAGGGAGAGAGAGAGAGAGAGAGAGAGAGAAAAGAAGGAGGAGGAGGAGGAGGAGGAGGACAAGGAGGGAGGAGGAGGAGGTGGGGGAGGAGGAGGTTGAGGAGGAGGATGAGGAGGAGGAAGAAGGAGGAGGAGGAGGAGGAAGAGGAGGA
>PVJS01059494.1:0-11502 GCA_004027185.1 Glis glis
ATCTTTCCATTTTCTTGTGAATGCTGTTATTTTGTTCTTCTTTATTGCTGAGTAGAATTCCATTGTGTGTATTTCCCATAATTTTGTAATCCATTCATCTGTTGATGGACATCTAGGTTGGTTCCATAATTTGGCCACTGTGAATTGTGCTGCTATGAACATGGGTATGCATATATTACTGTAGTTTTCTAGTTTCAATTCCTTTGGTATGATACCCAATAGTGGTATAGCCGTATCATATGGTGGATCCATTCCCAGTTTTCTGAGGAATCTCCACACTGATCTCCACTGTGGTTGAACTAGTTTGCAATCCCACCAACAGTGTACAAGAGTCCCAATTTCCCCACATCCTCGCCAACATTTGTTGTTGTTTGACTTCTTAATGCTTGCCATTCTAATTGGGGTCAGATGAAATCTTAGAGTAGTTTTGATTTGCATCTCCCTGATTGCTAATGATGTTGAACATTTTTTCATGTATCTATTGGCCATTTGTATCTCTTCTTTCATGAAGTGTCTGTTCACTTCAGTTGCCCACTTCTTGATCAGATTTTCTTAGTGTAAAGTCTTTTAAGTTCTTTGTATATCCTAGATATTAGACCTCTGTCAGAGGGATAGCTTGCAAAGATCTTTTCCCCATTCCGTAGGCTTTCTCTTTAAGCTCTTGATGGTTTCCTTTGAGCAGCTTAAAAGAAGATGTTCCAAAAGAAATACCCTAGAACAGGAAGAGGTAATTGCTTTTCCTACTTTCATTACATTCAAAATATTTCTTGCCGATTCTATGAGAATGGGAGGTTCCTTTCCTTTCATTTCCTTTCATTTCCTTTTGTTTCCTTTCGTTTCCTTTCATTTCCTTTTGTTTCCTTCCTTTCCTTTCCTTTCCTTTTCTTTCCTTTCCTTTCCTTTCCTTTCCCCCTTCCTTTCCTTTCCTTTCCTTTCCTTTCCTTTCCTCTCCTTTCCTTTCCTTTCCCCCTTCCTTTCCTTTCCTTTCCTTTCCTTTCCTTTCCTTTCCTTTCTTCTTTTCTTTTCTTTTCTTTTCTTATAAAAGCACATGATTCTTACCAATAGTGAAATAACAGGGGTTTTGTTGTTGAGTATTTGTTCATTTATTTTGTTTTGCTTTCTATTTAAGTATGTTCTTAGGTTTCAATTGGGTGAGATTCTCAAAATATGACAGGATCCCAGGACTTGATTTCAGTCTTCTCATGGCCCATTACTTTCCCCAGATACTCCCTCCATTCTCTAATCACAGACTGTGTCAGGAAAGTTAAGGAAATAGAAAAGGGAAGATACAACTCTAAAGTGGCAGGAGAAAGCAATGTGCTGCATCAATATTTTTTTTCAGTTTTCTGTCACAGCACAGCTTTCTAAAGTTCTGTAGAGGATCACTGAGTGGTCCATCCTGCAGTAAACTGTTATAAAACTTGAAAAGTGTTATTTTATAACTTTCAAGTGAATTAAATTTTACATTCTCCACTCTGTGCCAGTTTGTATAAATGTGGGTATATGTACAGATATGTAATTAACAGATAAATAGACTTGCCTCACACAACTGTTTAGTTTTCAACTTTTCATTACAATGGCCCTTTAAAAGTTATACTGGGCTTCATACAATGACTTCTTTGACTTTTCCCCTTAAATATTGACTTTTCACCCAAAATACACTAAATAAGTACACTGTAAGAGGGCTATGCTTAGAATCTTGCTTGGGGCAAACTTACTCAATTTTCTTGTCACTCTAGATTCTAGTCAGGGACTATCACAGGAAAGAACTATGAACTGTACTCCATTTTCTAATGAACCAAAAATGTTTTCCTTTGAGCACATACACTAAGCTAAAGCATATGAGCTTTTACATACAAGTATTGTTCCTGGATTTAGAGTATTCATCTTTTTTGTCTTTTGCCCTAGAGATATTTTTTTCTGTTCAATAATGTTATTTTTAAATACAGTTTGTGTGTGAGAAAACCATAAGCCCTACAAAGGGTTCAAAACTCATTGACATATGTGGTATAGAAAGAATGTACCTTCCAAAGGACGATTCCCAGCCACTAGCACTAAATTTACTGGACAAAACCTATTTATTTATTTCCAAAATATTATCCATAACTAATCTAAACTTCCTCCAATGTCTGATTTTTTTCTATCTGTGAAGACTCTTCAGGTATGTCAGGTTAGAATGGAATGCATCATAATTTTCTTCCATGAAAATAAATGACTTTTTTGTCATTTAGTGGCTTTTCTCTTAGCAGCATGATTTTTAGGGATGAAGTTGTGAAGGGAGAAATATGTATATGTAACTCTAAATTATTCTAAATATGTATATGTAACATTCTAAATTATTTACAGGCAAATGAAATTGACCTTCCAAGGAGATATACCAGGTTTCCTTTGCCCTTCAAATGCTTCTTCCAAACTGGTAAGTACATCAGTTAAACAAGAATTATGCCAATGGAACAGCCTTTTCCTATAACAAGATCATTAGATGTAGTGCAATCTCTATTTGGAGATAAAACCTGTGAACCTACTTTCTGTGGGGGAACAGGAAGAAGAGGCTGACAGGAAATGCTGGGGAATCTCTGCATCACCTTCACATATGTGCAGTGACTTGGGCTCCCTAAACCCAGGAGAGTGCACTCAAGCGGAGGTAAGCAAAGAGTGTGGTACTGCACATTTAAATGTCATCTCACCTCAAACTGGTTCTCTTTACAAATGTTTCTTTATGGTAGAGGGCTTAAAAACTAGGGATGGGGAACTTCTGCGTGAAAGGTTCGCTTTAGAATCAGCTTCTATTCTAGCAAAACGGGAAATGCATTCTGAACCACAGTTAAATTAACTCAGCTCAGGTTGACTGAAATTCTGTTCTAGGAAGGAAGGGAGTCAGGGTGTACTCTCATAGGGAGCTTTTCTGAAAAACTTGTGGGCAGGCAGAATTGCTCTTGCTCTCTTCTGTGTTTTTATTACTCCAGCTAGTGATGTTCTGACAGTACTTATCACACACTGCCTGGCTGTGGATTCAGTTGTCTATACCCCTAGCCCTCCCAGGAGATACGTGGGCTTCTCAACATCAGGCACATGGTGTCAAGTTTCTATTTTATTTCTTCTCTCATTTTTCTATATAGTCACTCTAAGGACAGTAACTGATACCATTTATCATTCTCAAATCCACCTCATTCTCCTTACACAGGGTTAGCATATGACAGATGATCAAAATATATTTGTTGAAAGATAGCACCCTTCATTATTTTTTCCTAAAATAATAAAGTTTAGAGCAAACATGTTCACTGAATTCTTTATCTCCCCTTTTTTCTTGCTCTCTCATTTTTCAATACCATTTTACCATTTGAAAGGATGTTCTACTTCCCATTTTACAGCATCTAAGAATATCTTTTATAGAGACTATTCAATAGTATTGTATGAATGAACAAATACGTTCATAATGCAATCACTGTTTTAGTTCTCAGATTGTCTTTAATAGTATTAAATATTTACTACTTTTTTAGCCCTCCTCCCTTGGATTCAGCCTTTATATTGTCCCTGGTCTTTTTTACCCATGTCAATTTCTTACCAATCGTTTTCCCTGGGATTCTTTTTATTGGAATTGGTGATGGTGAGTTGGAGAATAATAACAAAAGCAATACTGAATATTTATATATCATTTTACTTTTTAAAAGTGCTTTCACACTGATAGCCACTCTTTAAAAATACCAACTTATCAATATTTTATGATTCACAATAACTATAGAAATCATGGATGCATACATATGAGTCTACTTTTTCTTTTCAAGGTTTTTTTTCCTAAGAAAAGTGACTTTTGTTCATGACCTCACATTTTATCTTTCTTGCAACCTGGTGACATTTTACTCACTTACACTGATGAATAAAATGGGGCTTGAAAGGGATTTTTTGCTGACCTGAGGGAGCATGGGTAATTTCATTAATAATAGCAAGCATCATGCTAAGCACATCAAATGTGTTTGTTCTAGTTTAACCACACAGCAATCCTCTGAAGCAAGCACCCAAACTCACTTCATTCTCCAGATCAGCAAAGAAGTTAGAGAAATTAGAAGCGTGCCTGAAGTGGCAAAAAAGCACAGTCCATTGCATGAATGAACCTGTATTCTTGTTTGTTTGTGTGTGTGTGTTTGTTTGTTTGTTTGTTTGTGTACTGGAGATTGAACCCAGGGGCATTCTGCCTCCAAGTTACACATCCAGCCCTTTTTAATTTTTATTTTGAAACAGGGTCTCGATAAGGTGCTGAGGGTCTCCCTAGGTTGCTGAGGCTGGCCTCGAACCTGTGATCCTCCTGTCTCAGCCTCCCAAATACTGGAATTACAGGCATCCACCACAATTGACTTGAACCTGTATTCTTAACAACTACATTATCAGACTCTTTTAAATCTACCAAAAGTCAGCTGATAGTGGGCTACTCTCCACTCTGAGCATAGGACATGAAGCACATCAAAATCCAAGTTAGAGGCTGAGGACATAGCTCAGCAGAAGAGCACTCTCTTAGCAGGTGGGATGTCCTGGGTTTGATCCCCAGAACTATTCAAAGAAAAGAATGCCAGGCTATCCTTTACTTTCTATCCCAGAGTTTATCCTACTGCACTGTTATTTTTAATTCAGAAAATATGCAGGCTATCCAATGATATAAAGTATATCTGGTCAGTGCTTTAGAGAGACATAAATTAAAATAAATCTGTTATGTAAAAATATAATAAGTACACTTTGGAGTCTGTGCCTTTGCATATGTAAAAAAAAATTCCCTAGCTTAGTTAGCTATCCTTCATTAGGAAAGCCTTCCTTCAGGAACTCCCAAGCTGTTGGGGTAGTGGAAGTAGGAGAACACTGGAGGCCTATGAGGAGGTGGGCATGTTTGGCACAGGTGTACCTTCGGGGAAATGGTCTAAGGAAGGTCAAGGTGAAAGAGTAAGAGTCCCTGTTCATTCAAGGCAGACTCCCATAAATTACTTTGTAGAAAAGCCTCTGTCGCCTTCAGAGAAGCCTGAAGAGCATTTTTCTTCTGGACTTTATAGCATCTGGCATAATGAATAGATATTCCCCACCCAGCTGTGCTTAAAACATTCCTGCTACTGGGGAATACCCCAGATTTTAAGGGCTCAGTGGAATATCCTCTGCCTCGTTTAGTCATCCCAAACAGGCTGCTGACATCTGAAATTAGAAATAAAAAAGCTGAAGCACTTCAAAGATGACAGGTTCCACCGATATTCTTATTTCCCAGTAAAAAAGAAAGAGTATTTCAGTATGTCAGCTGCTCCAGATTCCAAAGCAGGCCACATGTTTTGTGACAGCTGCTGACATAAGCAATTTCCTCAGATGAAATCTTCCAGTGCATTTCATACAGAAGTAGCTCATTCTTTGCCTGCAGGCTGAATTTTAACTTAAAATATGGTCCTGTTCCAGTCTCCTGATATATGTTTAAAACAACATGACAACAACAAATCCAACTAATGCTTTTAAACAATTTAGAGAATGTGAATAAAGTACTCAATAAAAATAAATCTTGGAAAACTATCTACAATTACTTTTTTGGTTGTCATCATAGAATAATTTGCACTCTTTAGAATAATATAAAACAGTAGTTCTGAGAATCCAAGCCTGACATCTGCAGCACGATGAAGTTTATGAATTCCCTTCTTCACATATAGCCCTTGCTGCTCAGAACTCAAAACTGGTCAAGCACAAAACTAGACAAAATATTGAATTTCTAACAGAGATTTACAGTTTTTAAAGAACACTACACTAAAGAGCCCCCTAAAACATATGTAAATACAGGAAATCCCTTTAGGAGAGATTCTTTCTGCTCCGGAAAATTAAAAATGAACATACACTTAACTGGGGCAGGGGTGCCATCATCCACAGAAGAAAAACACATATGCACAAAGGGAAGGGAGTCTCATGTGCCAAAAGTGTGAAGCTCTTCTTCCAGGAAGAAGACAACAGAAGTTCTTTATGTAACAAGCACCCTGCTCTGGAAAGGGCCCAGACAAGCTCAGGTGATGACCCCTCCTGGAATTAGCCGCTCCCTTTTCAATACCAAGGATGGTCCAGACTCTTATTGGATGGCACCTGACCAAGAAGCCAGCACTCTCCTCTCTATTCTCTTGCTGAATACTTTTTTTTTCCCAGAAAGAAAGTAGTCTCTCTTGGTTAGTGACACCATAGAGAGGTGATTTCCACCGGTGCTGGAAGGTACCTTAACATATCACTTTATTCTGTAGGGTTCCCAGATATATCCAGGCTACCCATATTTTAATATCAATTTCAAGGTAGTACACTATTCCAAGATGTGTGGATTATAATAAACTTCAGCCAAAAAGTTTATTCCAGAGAGGGGGTAAAATGTGTTCCTGCTTAATACAGATATTTTGTAGTTAATGAGGTTAAAAATAATGTACCAAGCCTTCTTTTTAAATAGATAAGAAGTGAAATATCTAAATTAGAAACTTGGCTTTAACCTATGTTGCCTAATTCTTATGTTAGGTCTCTGTCAAATCTTGCCTTTTTATTCTTTTTATTACCTGTTAGAAATCAGACTCATCTGCAAGTGTCCTAATTAGAATTAATCGAGGTTTATTTTGGATGAAGGGAAACGAGAGTGAAATCATTCTTCAGTAATCAAAATAGGGTGAGAACTGTATAGTTCTGAAGTTTGTTTACTAAAATATACATCATCTGCATTGTCTGCATCAATAGATGGCTTGAGGGAAACTAGTTAACATTTTTAGACTCGTGGAGGTGACGGAGCTGGGTTTATCATATATTAAAATGCCAGGTTTGAAAGCTTCTTAAAGAGCATTCAGATCAACTGCCAGTCTACAGTCCGAAACTCCTTTCTGATGTCTCTTCCATGGTGTTACTTAGCATATATTTGAATATACCTGTTAGAGTGCTTTTTAGTTGCAAGTAATACAAATCTGACTTTGAATAACTTAAGGTAATTTGTTCACATAACTCAAGTTTAGATGATTAGATTTCAAGGAAGTCTTAAATCAGTGGCAAAGTAAGGACACCATGGTGCTGAAACAGACTTCCTCTAAAATTAATGATAACTTCCTGATATCTTATTTTCCTGCATCCTGTATCTCCTCATGCTGAGCAGAAAGGCTGAAGGGCTGGCTGCCTCCCCTGGCCTGACAGGTGCCAAGAAAGCCGACACTGGCAGGTTCTCTGGCTACCTAAATCCACATATGTACATTTATTATGTCCATTTTGCTGCCTCTTCTCTTTTAAAAGCTTCCCTTGCTCTTGAGTTCTCCAAAGATGGAGATTGGAAACAAGAAAGTTTCCTCTATCTTCCTTCAAAGCTGACTTTGAGTAAAAATTTCCTGCCAATTTTGACTCCAAGTATTTGTGGAGCTGACGAGCAGTAGAGACTAGCCTCTTACCTGCAGGGTAAGGTTTCACCCACTAACAGTCCATCATCTATCCAGGTCTCCACTTGTTCCTCCATGGTGTCAAATCCTCCTAAAGGTTGTGCCCCTGTGATTACAAAAGAGCTTAACCCCCCTGGGCTACAGGTCACCTTCTTCACCCCCCAGGAGGAACTGTATACTGACAAGCCCAGGGCAAGTCCCAAGCTTGCTATAATATGCTACCTAAGTCACACTCAAGAGCCAGTTTCTAGCCAGATGTGGGGGTGCACACCTGTAATCCCAGTACTTGGGAGGCTGAGACAGAAGGATCACAGGTTCAAGGGCAACCTCAGCAATGTAGCGAGACCCTCAGCAACTTAGCGAGACCCTGTTTCAAAATAAAAAAAACAAAAAAAGGGCTGGTGGTGTAGCTCAGGAGTAGAATGTCCCTGGGTTCAATCCCCAGTATTCCCCCCCACACACACACACAGCAGTTTCTGTGACCCAGAAGTTGAATCACTTGATTGGCTTAGCCTTGATCTCTTGATTTTGTGTTCTACTCTCAAAGCCAAGATTAAAGCCCCCTTTCTAGAATTCTATGAATCCTCAGTGATAAATCAGGACTTCTGAGGGCGATTGGAGGACAGAGAATTCATGGCCACAACACTGAGTGTGTCTAGTGACAGGGGTCTCATTTGTTCTAATTTTTCCTTCAGTGCTAGGGTATTTCTGACAGTCAGAAAGCACAACTCCTCTCTATCTACTATGGGTAAAGTTCTACATAAAAAATTTGTCCACCTTATTTGCCTGAGTGAGTTATTAAAATAATTACACCTATATTAAATTTTCATCACCCTTCAAAAAAGAAGAGTTATATTAAGTGAGAAACTTGGCATGTTGCCTGTAATTACTGCTGTGTTTTTATCAAGAGACAACCCTCAAAAGACAAGGAGTCTGATGAGTAAATTGTGGCTAAGTAGGATGTTTTGTGTAGCTCATCTCTATTTGAGCAGTTAATGAAGGTGAAACTGACAGTTGTAATTTGGAAGCTAACAAGACAAATTTTAGTATTGGGGTAACAGACATATCCTCAAAAAAAAAACACATGCCCTTATACTATTCAGAGAATGCCACATTTGTGCATGTACGTGGTTATTCCCACACACCAACTGAAGGAACTCAGATTATCTAAGTTGTTCACATGTTCTCATTTTACTTAGGACTCTAATGTTACAAAAGGAAAGGAAAGGAAAAAAAGGAAAAAGGAAAGGAAAGGAAAGGAAAAAGGAAAAAGGAAAGGAAAGGAAAGGAAAAAGGAAAGGAAAGGAAAAAGGAAAAAGGAAAGGAAAGGAAAGGAAAAAGGAAAGGAAAGGAAAAAGGAAAGGAAAGGAAAGGAAAGGAAAGGAAAGGAAAGGAAAGGAAAAAGGAAAAAGGAAAGGAAAGGAAAGGAAAGGAAAGGAAAGGAAAAAGGAAAGGAAAGGAAAAAGGAAAGGAAAGGGGAAAGGAAAGGAAAGGAAAGGAAAGGAAAGGAAAGGAAAGGAAAGGAGAGAGAGAAAAAAGAAAGAAGAAAGGAAGTAAGGAAGGAAGATAGTGAGGGAGAAACCTGTTCTTTGATTGGCAGCAGCCTTGCCAACTATTGTGAGGCCGAAGAACAGCCATGACAGGCTGTGCTTCTGAAGAAACTAGGCTAGGCCCAAGTTTCTGTTTCTCAGAGATGTTCCCACAGAAACCACCGCTGGTGGGGCCTGTCAGAACAATGGTAGAGCCTAAACCAATAGTTCCAAGAGATGTTCTCACAGAAACCACCACTTGGTGGGGCCTATCAGAACAATGGTGGAAAGTCTGTAACTTCCTCAGGTGTGATGAGCCAATCAGTGAACCCCAAATACCCCTAACTGTTGCCAACTGTATATGTAACCAAAATGTATAAAAGCCTGAGTGATCTAGAGCTCGGGGTCCGAGGTCAATACTCCACTGTGCTGGATGAGACTTGGACCCTAGCTCGAGCTAGCTAATAAAGTTCCTTTGCTTTTGCATTATCGATTGGTGGAACTGGTCTCTCATTTCTCCGAACACTTGAACCCGCAACCTTACACTATGGGTTTATTTTCATTTCCTAAACTACTTCTCAAATTATCTGAAAACCAGATAACTTTGAATTCTCCTAATTTCTACCTTTCCTTTAGCTTTTAGATCTTCTCAGACAAAATTTCTTCCTTGATTATACATTTGTGACTTTAAAATGAGACTTTGATCACATGGCTCACTTTCTTACTCAATTATCGATCCCAGGCACATCCTCTTAAGTGCAGGAGAAATGTGATCATTTGAGAAGAGAAACAAAGAAAAGAGGCTAATATGCTGTTTTTTAAGATGACTTTAGAGGAGAAATTCTTTAATATAGAATTACATTTGGCAAAGCCTTAGTAGCTTGTAAGTTTCTGAAGATGGAGAACATTTCTTACTTTTATTGGATCGCCAGATCTTAGCTCAGTGCCAAGCGCAAGATAGGTCTTAATTCATGTTGAACCAATAAGTCAATGTGACATTCACTTAATATATTTTGACAGTATCTTTAAACAGATTGACTTTACTAAACTTTCTAGGTGAAAATAATTATTTAGCAGTTAAAAATTTTCTTTTTGCTTTATAAATACAAATGACAAGCGAAAGAAATCAAAGAATTTCTGGTCAATTGTTTTCTGCTACTGTAAATCTCTTACATATAGGCACCGGACAGTGGATCTGGAGGGGCTAATCTCCTGCTGCTTTGGAGACTTGCGGCCGATTCAAGGGACTCTTTAAATGGCTTCTTTAGAAATATAGTCTAAAGCTCTGTCAGGCATTATCACTACATACATGGTAGCAGCACTTTTGCAAAGCTAAATCTCTTTATCATCTATTTCAGATTCCTCCATGTTCTACAGCATGTGAAAGAAATAAGGCTGTATTGGGGTAGAAGGAATGGCAAGAATAAATTATGCTGCACATTTTTTTCTTTTGATTTTTTTTTTGGGTGGTACTAAGGATTGAACACAGGGGCATTCTACCACCAAGCTAAGACCCCAGCCCTTTTTATTTTTCATTTTGAAACAGGGTCTTGCTCAGTTGCTGAGAGTCTTACTACATTGCTGAGGCTAGCCTTGGACCTGCAATCCTCCTGTCTCAGTCTCACAAGTACTAGAATTACAGGCATGTGCCACCATGCCCAGCTTCCTTTGATATCTTACAAGCTGATGCACCCTTTATATATTATAGAAGCTATTTCATACTAATAATAAATGTTTTACTACAATGATGAATGTCTGGGTTTTTTAAAGTGAAATAAAAATTGACAGTTGTCAATCATACCTCACTTGTTAACACATAGGGTTGTATATCACATTAAAAGTTATTGTCTATAGGTGGTTTTTTCCTATGTGCCTGAAGCTTTTTGCTGTACCCATTTTGCCAAGCCTGCCATCAGTTACTGAATCGATGTTCACAAGTCTGGCTATACTACTGATCCTCATTTCCTGGGGCTGTGTCCTTAGCTTCTATCCTGACTCAATAACTGAGAAGAACCCAACTCAATAACTCAGGCCAGTTTCTCTCTTTCTCCCTTAGGTCAGTTAGGATGAGACTTTTGTTCCCTGACCAGGCCAGGACAACAACCCCTTGCCAGCTCAAAGAAGTTATAGAAGACAGAACGTCTCCCTTCATCAACCCTCAAGATTAAGGGATCCAAGTTTCAGAGGGCAGAAATGATGTAGGATAGAAGAAATAAATAGGTAGAAAGGAGACAAGGGAGAACAAGAAAAATGAAACTTTAATATGGAAGCCTGTAACAAGGCCTGTTAGACACAAAAGTCCCTAAGGAATTTACAAGAGACCCTGGGCACCCTGGACCCTCCTTAGGGTGGTGTCTGTTTATCAGACAACAGACCACACAAAAGAGGCATCTCGCTGGGCATTGCTCAAGAGAGCAGTCTCCTCAACATTGTTGATTGTCCTTGAGAGTGCAGAGCAGGACCAGGAATGCCCTAAATCCCCTTGTGACTACTGGAGGTCATCCTCACCTTGTTACTACTGGGGGTCATCCTCATCTAGTGACTACTGGGGGTCATCCTCAGCTTGTGACTACTGG
>PVJS01059495.1:0-11502 GCA_004027185.1 Glis glis
CACCTGTTGTCATTTTGTAAATCTACCACCAGATGGCGCCAAAGGACCAGCTGCAGAATCCAGGTCCGGCCCTGGAGCCCTGGAGGCCCCGCTGGGCTCGGGAGAGGGGCAGGGGATAATGGCCGGTGGCCACCCGGGGTGTTGCCCAGAAGACGTGGCAGAGGTTACCCCCTCCATCCCGGCTCTGCCCAGTGATGACCAGATGGACAAAAGGATAGGAGCGCAAGGCTGAGGCTCAGGCTTGGATGGAGACTGGACTGGGAGCAGAGACCCTGCCACACACTCCGAAGCTCTTCCTGCCAACCTCAGGGGGTGGCCTTCTGCCCCACACAGGAAACCCAGTCCTACCAGTCTGCATTTGCTGTTCCCCCTCCTGGCCTGCTCTCCCTCCACAGCCTGCGACCTAGAAGCCCAGCATAGTAGCCACCATCTCCGGGAAGCCCTCCCTGATTACTTCACTATTCCCTGCAAGGATTGGGTGCCAGCCTCCTGGAGCAGAGGCCCAGCTCACATTTCTTTTCTTTTTCTTTTTTTTTTGTGGTACTGGGGATTCAACCCAGAGGCATTCTACTTTCGAGATATACCCCCCAGCCTGATTTTATTTCTTATTTGGAAACAGGGTCTCACTAGGTTGATGAGAGCCTCACTACTTGCTGAGGCTGTCCTCAAACCTGTGATCCTCCTGTCTCAGCTTCCCAAGTACTGGGATTACAGGCGTGTGCCACCACACCCGGCCCATCTCCCATTTCTAGCATGTGCCAGGCTCCCAGTACAGGGCCGGGTGCCGGAGTGTGCACCAGGATGGATGGGGAGGGAGGCCCTGGATGCTCTGTCCCTCCTGGAAGGGGCTGGGTGGCAGGGGCCTGGCTGGGTGAGGCCAGGCAGCTATCTTTCCTCATCAGTGTCAGCTGGCATCTGCCACCCGCACCCCTGGAGAGTGGGTCTCGTGGAAGCGAGGATAGGAAGAGCCTTCAGGGATCTGGACACATACAGTGTGGCCCAGATCACCTGGGACCTCTTGGGTGGCAAGTGTTGGTGGGGGTGGGTGCAGGAGGCAAGGGAAAAGGGATGCTGGGGAGCCCTGCTTCCCACTAAAGTCCTGTTCAGCCCCCACCCAGGCCCTAGAAAACACAACTGTGCCCCCACAGTAAGGCTGGCCAGGAACCCGGCATTTGGAGTCAGACATTACCAGCCTCAAATTCCATCTCTGCCACTCTGTGTGCCTGACCTTGGGTAAACTCTTAAACTTGGGAAGTTTCCTCATCTGGGAAATGGGAGTAAAATCAGTTCTTACCTTAGCTGGTTATTGAGTTGGTTATTGTGTGCATTGAGGGAGCAAAACATGTTTGGCAGCCATAGTAAACGTTCAATAAAGGCAGCTTCTATTATGGTGGCGATGAGCTCAGTGCTGGTGGGAGGGCTCAGCCCCACCAAGAGTGGGACTATCTGGTTGAGGTCAGGAAGCTGTTGATTGGCTGATGGATATGCAAATGACCTCTGTGATGTCACCACACTGTGAACCTATGGTGGAGAGGGCTGCTGCTCAGGGCCATCTCGGCAGCCAATCAGTGGCAGCAGGTAAGGAGCACTTGTAGGTGGGCGTGGCCTGCCTGGGGGAGATGGGGGGAGGAAAGAGGCAGAAGAAGGACCAAGACCTGGACTCCAAGACCGACTCCAAACTGAAGAGCTACCCGGGTGGCTTGTGGGAGGCTGAGCATCAGGGTCTGCACCTGTGGCGTGGGCATGGCCCTTCTGCCTGTGGTCCTCATGGGGCGATGGTGAGGATCAGGTGAGCTGATGACTAGGACAGGGTTTATTTTATTTTACTTTATTTTATTTTATTTTATTTTATTTTATTTTATTTTATTTTATTTTATTTTATTTGTGGTACTGGGTTTGAACCCAGGGGCATTCTACCTCCAAGCTACACCCCCAGCCTATTTTTTATTCTTTATTTTGAAACAGGGTCTCACTAAGTTGCAGAGGACCTCACAAAGTAGCTGAGGCTGGCCGCGAATCTGTGATCCTCCTGTCTCAGCCTCCCAAGTACTGGGATTACAAGCGTGCAGCACCACACTGGCTAGGACAGGTTTAAAAGGTCTCAGCCACCCAGATCTGTGGGGCAGTCACCCAGTCTGTGTAGCTGAGGGTTGCTCTTTTGACTCCTCAGACGTCCACATTTCACTTTACCCTTTGGGTGGAAAGTTTGTGAGAGAGGACCAGTTTTTTACTTTGTTTAATAGTGTAATTAGTGTAAGTTATGCCAGTGTTCTCAAAGTCCACTAGATGAGGCCATTTTCCTGTGTTTTATTTTAAAAGTTTGGTCTCAATGTCAGTCATCCTTCCTCACCATTACCGTTATAATCTCTCTCTTCTTTTTCTTTTTCTCCTCCTCTCCTCCTCCTCCTCCTCCTCCTCCTCCTCCTCCTCTTCCTCCTCCTTCTTCTTCTTCTCTCTCTCTCTCTCTCTCTCTCTCTCTCTCTCTCTCTCGTACTGGGGATTGAACCTAGAGGCATTCTGTGACTGAGCTACACCCCCAACCCTTTCTTATTTCTTATTCTGAAACAGGGTCTGTCTAAGTTGCTGAGGGTCTCACTAAATTGCTAAGCCTTCTCTCATCTTGTCCAACTTTCTACTTCTAATCTGCTGTGGGTTGGGTTCTGAGACCCCAGCTCTCTCAGAGCTGTGTGGAGGGTGACAGTTAACAGCCTGGAGTGAAGGGGTGAGCTTCAGAGCTCCAGCCTGTGCTGCTGCCCCTGGTCTTGGCTGTGAGCCCAGGAGGTGGGGCCAGAGCCTGTGGTCTCAGACACAAGGTCACATTCTCCTCAGGGCCCTGTGGCCATCCCCTCCCTCCCCTGCCCCACCCTCAGCCTAGCCTCGCCCTCCCTTTCTGCAGCCTCCCGGCTGGACATCCCAGCTACCCACGGTCCCCATCCGGGGACCCCCAACACGTGGTCAACGACTTTGTAGAAGACCAACCTCACCTTCCTGCAGTGCATAAAACCTTCTACTCCTCAGCGCTGCAGAACCAAGCTCCGATCCCGAGCTTACCACAACACCCCCAACGGCCCACCCTCGGGAGCATCTCCGGCTTCACCTTTTACCCCCTTCCCCATCCTCACACCCTTTGTAAGATATTTTCCCACATCCAGTATGTGAAGCCACATTTCTCAGGCTCCACAGGAATTGTTCTCTCCACCCTCCCCCTCTTTCTTTGCCTGGGAATATACAACCCAGGCGTCACCTCCAGGAATTCTCATCACTCCATCATCGCTTAATCAGGCACCCCTCCCCCACCTCCTACTCTTGGATTTTGAGCACAAGCACCTGGTGCAAATCCCGGCTCTGCTGCTTCATACTGCATGACCTTGGCCCAGTCACCTGACCTGGCTTCCTCACCTACAAACGGGGACTAAAAGCAGCAGTTATGTCATTTACACCATCCGGAGTCAAGCTTCTGGCCCCGCACCTGAACCAGGATAAGCATATAACATATAGAATAAACAAATAGCATAAGCTCAAGCCAGGCATGGTGGAACACACCTGTAATCCCAGTACTTGGGAGGCTGAGACAGGAGGATCACAGGTTCAAGGCCAGCCTCAACCACTTAGCGAGATCCTCAGCAACTTAGCGAGACTCTGTTGCAACACAAAAAAGAAAAAGGACCGGGGGTGTAACTCGGAGGTAGAACACCCCTGGATTCACTCTCCAGAATTTTTCTTTTGGTACTTGGATCGAACCCAGGGACATTGTATCGCTATGCTACCCCTGCCTGCAGTGCTTTTATTTTCTATTTTGAAACAAGGTCTTGCTACATTGCTGAGGGTCTCTCTAATTTGCCTAGGCTGGCCTTGGACCTGCAATCCTCCTGCCTCAGCTTCCCAAGTACTGGGATTACAGGTGTGCACCACTGCACCTGGCTCCTTATCTGTCTTGTAAGTTTGTGGTCTCCAGTCTTCCCCACTAACCCCAGCTCTTCAAGGGAGGGCAGGCCTTCCTTCCTCTGTCCTCCTCCTTCCGCGGAGCCTGGCGCAGAGGCTGGCACGCAGCACTGGCTCCAGAACAGCCGCATGCATGAATGGATGACAAGTTCCACGCTGGCCGGAAGGCGCCTTCCCCAGCTCGGATGAACACCCAGCACCGCGCGAGGCTCCCTTGCGTGCCAGTCTTCTTCCCAAGCCAGATGGGAAGTCGCTGGGGCTGCGGGGCAAGGCCGCCTCGTCCTTTGGCTGTGGCGCCAGTCACTGAGCCTGGGACGCTGAGGTCGGGCTGGGGAAGCCGGGGCGCTGTCCGTGGTGCTGAAGAGCACTGGCAAGTGACTAATTCCTCCGCCAAGACGGGTGTTGGGAAGTGGAGGGATTTGCTTCAGGGCATCCAGGAATGGATTTTTCATCTCCAGTCGCAGCCAGCACATTTTGTTCTGACATTTCCCTGGCACCTTCAGGGATGACGTGATGTTGCCGCGCGGCTCTTTCCCCTGCCTTCCGAATTCCTTGGACAGCTGTCATATCACCCCACCCTCCCACCACTGCAGACATCTCCAAACTTGCACGCATCACCCAGAGATGGGGATGAAGAGTCTGGAGTACAAGCTGTGCCCCAGATGCCAGCCAGCCTGCGCCACGCTTTCTGCAACCTGCTCGTCTCGCCTACAGGTGGTCCTAAGCCTGGAGACTTCCCTGTAGTCCTTCCTTGAGGACAAACATAGCACGACACCAGTCACAAAGGGAAGGGGGCAAACTCGGGTCCTTGCACACGATGGAGTTCAGTGATCTAAGCATTGGGACAGACACTACTGCTTGGTGACTTCTTCCATCCCTGGGCCTCAGTATTCTCATCTGTTAAATGGGAAAAATAACAGCTTCCTCCAAAGGTGGTTATCAAGACAAAATTAGGCAATACAGATGGTTCTGCCTGCTGCATAATAAATGCTAAAGAGTAGCAATTATTCCTCCGATTTTTCTTTGAGAAAGAAGCCTTAGAGTTTCAGAGCTGGAGGAGAATCTAGTCGGAATTCTTCGGTTTACCTACAAGGAGAGTGAGGCCGGGCAGGCAAAGGGATTTGTTTAAGGCCTCATGGCCAGTCAGCGGGAGGACTCGGAACACAGACTTCACATTTGTGAACTATTGAAGAATTAAGCAATCCCATTCCTGTGTATAAATATGCACCAGGAGAAAGAGTTAAGATTGCAGTAGGTTGTGGTTGGAGGTCTGGGTCTGCCCACAGGACAGGGGCAATGGTGTTTTCTATTTAGCTGCAGGAAACATCCTTGACTTAAACCTTAAACCACATCCCCATCACCTCATTTCATCTACCTGTCACCCACACTGCCAGGTGTCACTGTTACCTCCATTTTCTAGATGAGAACACGGAGGCTCAGAGGACCATCGGGACCAGCACACGATCGCCCAGCCGTCCCCTGCGGGACTGGCAGGATGCGCGAGTGAGATGAGGGGGAGTTCTGGAAGTGGGCCTGGCAGAGGACGTGCTCGGAAATGACGGCATCCCCTTTCACTCCTGGGGACGGTCCTCCCACGGCAGAGCTGAAGGGGCATCGCTGCGACTCCGCAGCTCCGAGCACAGTCCTCTCGGGGAGTCACGAGACATTGAACATCAGGGCCAGCGAGGTGGCGGCTTGGAGGGCGGGGTCGCTTAGCAATCGGGGAAGGGAACAGGCCGAGTGGGCAGCGCCAGGGCATCTGAGGTGCCCGTCACCTCCTGAGTGCGGTGTCCAGGTCTGGCCGAAGTAAGAGGACCCCCCTGGACTCGATCCAGGGCAGCTGGGCTCAATCCCAGCCCCACTGCTCAGAGCTCTGGGTTTGGAGGGCGTGTCACCCCAAACCTCATGACCTCAGGTTCCAGATTTGACAAATGGAATGAGCGTCTCATCTCCTACCTGAGACTGTGAAGAGGAGAGGGTGGGGTGAACCGCCTAAACACACAGTAGGTTCTCAATAAACACTGATCCCCTCCCAGTCCTCCCATCGCCACCTGCATTGATTCACGAGTCATTTATGGAGCACTTGCCAGGTGCCCGGTCCCAACCAGCTGATCGGCTGGCTCGGCAGGTGCCTCTCATGGAGTTGGCATTTTACTAGGGAAAGTCAGAGAAGAGGTAAATTATAAACAAGCAAATTTTTGCTATCAATAAGTGCTATAAACGACTTTCAATTTTACGGTGATAAGAGCAGAAGACGGCCATGCTCAATGGCAGAGTCGGGCTGGGCCTTTCTGGGGAGCTGGCCATGAGCAGCGGCCTGAGTGAAGGTCTGGAGGAAGACCATCCTAGGCAGGGGAGCGGCAAATGCAAAGGTCCTGTGGTAGACACAAGCCTGGTGCCCTGGAAAGGAGGCTGTGCGGCTGGAGCGAGAAAGGGAATCCTGGGAGCTGAGGGGAGATGGGAAGGCCCCCAGCAGGCAGGACTTTGGGGGCCCCGGAGAAGTACTTTTTACATCCCCTTCTTCAGTCTTGATAGATGTTCATCTGCAGGTGCCTTTTCTATCTTCCAGTCTCATGATGGTCTGTGAAGTCAGCTCACCAGGGCGGGCCTCGCGCCCCAGTGCCTGCTCACCGTGAGATGTCGCAATAGGGAGGGGCCTCAGAGATTCACTACACATGCAACACTGTCAATGTTCCAACGGATCAACTGAGACCCAGAGAGGTGACTCTCCCAAGGCCACCCTGCAAGTCATTCTCCACCAGACAGGATCACAAATATCTGCGAGCGACACGAAGCCCCACCAGTGGTTGAAGCGTGTTAATTTCTCTCTCCAGTGTGTGAAGAGAGGAAAATAGCCTGGGCTGGGCTGGCGGCTCCATGATCATCAGGGACCAGGGCTCCTTCTTAGTTCCACGAGGATGCGTGGCCTGAGAATCTTTAAATAGCCTCTCCTCGCTTCCAACAGCCCTCTGCACAGCGCGGATCCACACCCACGCAGCTCCAGGAACACGTGCGCCGCCCACGTGGCGGCCGGGGGTGGGGGACGTGGCCGCGGGGCGATGGGATGGGGTTGTTATCAGGAGGTAGGCGGGGGCGATCTACAACATATTGTCTAGCCACACAGAAATACATCAGATACGTATTCCACACACAAACGGCAGAGAAGTGCAGCAAAGTGATTAACACTGAGTAATTAGAAATCGTGCTGACGAACGGACGTTTCAAGGAACCATAACCATGCTCCTAGGGAGACACGGCCCAGGCCACCATGGGACCCCACAAACGACTGGGCGCCTGTCCTGCACACCACTCCTCTGAGTGGCTGCAGCTCCCTGCCAGACAGCTCCAGCCTGTCCTTCGCCCTCTGTCCCCCCAGGCAGTGTGGCCAGCGACCTTGTCTGCATCTTGCTTGGCCCAAACTGGGCTGACTTCCCTCCCCTGCCTGCCACCGAGTTACACCCCCAGCCCTTTATATTTTATTTTGAGACAGGGTCTCCGTAAGTTTCCCAGGCTGTCTTTGAAGTTGTAATCTTCCTGCCTCAGCCTCCAGAGTAGCTGAGATTACAGGCAAGTGCTACCATGCCCAGCTCATCTATCTCTCTCTTCCTTCCTTCCTTCCTTCCTTCCTTCCTTCCTTCCTTCCTTCCTTCCTTCTTTCTTTCCTTCCTTCCTTCTCTCTCCCTTTCTTCTCCTTCTCCTCCTCCTCCTCCTTCTTCTTCTTCTCTCCCCTCCTCCAGTACTGGGGATGGAACTCAGGGTCATTCTACCTCTGAGCTACACCCCCAGTCCTATTTTATTTATTTGGTACTGGGGATTGAACCTAGGGGATTCTCCCTCTGAGCTAGACCCCCAGCTCTTTTTATTTTGAAACAGGGTCTCCCCAGCTGGCAGAGGGCCTTGCTAAGTTGCTGAGGCTGGCCTCCGACCTGGGATCTCCTGTCTCAGCCTCCCAAGTACTGGGATTACAGGTGTGCGCCATCGCACCCGGCACAAAATATTCTTTAAATGTGCATATGTTAATACATTACTTTCTATGTATGTTTTACAAAAAGTAAAAATAAAAAGTAATACACAGAGGGAAGGAAATGGCAGCCAGATGCCAGGATGCCGGGGATGACTCGTCTCCTCCGGCCCTGGTGGCTGACACCCACCGAACACCGGGGCCAAGTGAGTGGTCAGGGCTGAGTCGCAGGGCCTGGGGGCGATACCCTCGGGGGAAGAGGGGGTCTGGACAGCAACCTGACCTCCCCCTCCTCCCCGGGCCTGCCTGCCTGCCCAGCCACCAGAACCTCTGACCCAGCCCTGCTGCTGCCTCCCTTGGGGACAAAAGGGGCAGCTTTGAGTGTTTGCTTAGAGACGTGGTTTCCTTAAATGGCTGGGTTTTTAAAAAATGTATGTGCCTGCAGCTCACTTCACGTTCCCAATGCCCAGGGCATCCGTGGCGGCCAGAGGGCAGGGGACAGGAGGGGCGGGAGGACAGCTGGGCCCCTCCCCGCTGTGCTTTGGGAAGAATGGAGGTGCAGATAAGGGACATGAAGGCACGTCCCAAGCTGGTGTTCCCAGAGCAGGCCGGGGACACCGCGGGGATTCCAGCCTGCGCGGTTGGCTTTTCTCTGTTAAGGCTTTTCCTGCCTCTGAGCCTTGGCGCCTGACCTGCTGTCCCTTCTGCCTGGAACACTCTTCCTGGCTCCTTTAGTGATCAGCAGCTTCTCATTCATAGGACTAAACAGGACTCCCCAGCCATGGGTGCCTCGAGACATCCTGCCCCCTCCCGGCCACCACGTCACCATCCAAGTCATCCTGCTGAGTGAAAGAGGGGCTCTTGCCGGGCATGGTGGCGCATGCCTGTGATCCCAGGACTTGGGAGGCTGAGACTGGAAGATCACAGGTTCCAGGCCAGCCTCAGCAACTTAGTGAGTCTCTCAGCAACCTATAGAGACCCTGTTTTAAAATAAAAAAAGGAGCCAGGCGTGGTGGCGCATGCTTGTAATCCCAGTACTTGGGAGGCTGAAACAGGAGGATCGCAGGTTCGCGGCCAGCCTCAGCTACTTAGTGAGGCCCTCCGCAACTCAATGAGACCCTGTTTCAAAATAAAGAATGAAAAATAGGGCTGGGGGTGTAGCTCGGAGGTAGAATGCCCCTGGGTGCAATCCCCAGTACCACAAAAAAATAAAAAATAAATAAAAAAAGGGCTGGGGTTGTAGCTCAGAGGTAGAATGCCCGTGTTCAATCATTCATCAGTAACACACACACACACACACACACACACACACACACACACAGAAAAAGAATGAGGGGCTCTTGCTGTAGGATAAAGTAGTTGATTTCCTTTCAAGAGGGATCTACTATACCTTTAGGCAGAGACTTCTTTTTTCTTTTCTGTTTACTTTTGTAGCTACATCAAAAAATCAAATGCCAATTTTAAAGTCATATTTACCTAAGCTATTTGATGTAGTCATTTACTTAACATGTGAACTATACTTCCCTCGACAGGTTAATCAGAGCTATGGTAAACATGAGAGAACTATTTTCGAAGCCTATCCACTCCAGAAAATACATTATTTAACCCACAGAGAAAGCTTCAGCATCCTGATGATTTTTCTTCAACGAAGCATGGTATTATCTGAACAGACATGAGCTTTGATTTCTGAACTTTTAACCTTTGGGCTTATAAATATGAAATGAAGCCATTTTTAGACTAAACTGAAATAGAACAATTTCAGCCTGGTCAATGAGAAACTTTCAATTTTGGGGTAGGAGGTTAATTCTGCTTTCATTTTCCTTGGTTTTTTCATCGCCAAGAAAAGCAATGAAAAAGACTTCCTGCTTTTTAATTTCCCAGATGATTTATAGACTCAGCACAATATTATTTACTAGTGAAACATCAAAAGAAAAGAATCTTTCTGCACTAACGGAAGAAATTTTGGTAGACAGTTTTCAATTAAGAGTCTTACTGAAGGATTGCAAGTTCAAGGCCAGTCTGGGCAACTTAGCAAGACCCTGTCTTAAAAATAAAAATTAAAAAATAAAAGGACTAAGACACTACTCAGTGGTAAAGTACCTCTGGGTTCAAGGCCCAGTATACCCTCCCGCCAAAAAAATATTCCTGAGTTTGTGATCTGATCTCTCTCTGCTGGAAACCTGTTCCTAGGCCAGAGCTTGCCCTTCATGGGGACCCCATGTCCTTACTGAGCTGGCTCCTGCCTCCTGCTTTGATGGTCTGCTGTCCCCAGTTCCCCCTGGTCCAGTCAAATTGAACCTGTGTACCTTCCCAAACAAAGTCTGCTACGTGCTCTCTCCCTCCTGGTCCTTTGCACACGCTGTCCCCTCTGCCATCCTACTTCCCTACCTACTACTCATCAGTTTTTCCTGGACAACTCTAGTGTTGCTTCTTCCAGGAAGCCTCCGTTGTTGCCTCAGAAAGAGCATCTCCTTGCTCAGGCAGCTTGCTGCATGTTCTCCATCATGGTGCTCATCCCGCTGGATTATCTTGGTGATTTCTGTTTCTTCTGTCTCCTTTGCTAGACTTCACTCTCTATGAGGGCAGGGACTATGTGTGTTTGCTCTGTGCTGGATCCCCAGGGTCCACCATGATGTGTGACACCTGGTGGGTGCTCAGCTAATGCCTGGTGAATGAAAGAATGCATGGCCAGAAATGGAGTGAGGTCTACAAATTAGGCACCACATCATTTATCCTTACTTCTTGGATGGTTTCTCCTCAGTCATTAATTTGATCAATCACTCCATTTATCCATTGGCATGGTTTGGATATAGAATGTCCCCTGAAGAGCTCATGTATTAATGGTCAAAGTTAATTATATCACTAAGTCATGAGGATTGTATTCTCATCAGTGGGTAAATCCAGTGTAATGGGTTTACTAGATGGTAACCTAGGCAGGTGGGGCGTGGCTGGAGGAGGTGGGTTCCTGGGGGTGTCGCCTTAGGGACTGTGCTCATGTCTTCGAATTCTCTTGCTTGCTCTCTCTTGCTTTCAACCTCCATGATATGAGAGCAGAGCCCTTGCTCTCTCTGCTTCCCACTGCCATGTATTGAGCTCTGCTAAAGTAACCCAGACTGACTGGACAGAACCCCTAAAATCTCCCAAACTGTGAATAAATCTTCCTGCCTCTAAGTTGTGTGGTCAGGCTTTTTGAATCACAATATTGACAATACTGAATGAAACATCCATCTAACCATCCATCTTTTCATACAACCATCCATCTACTAAACATCCATCCATCCATCCATCCATCTACCCAACCATCCACCCATCCATCCATCCAACCATCCCCTCATCCAACCATCCACCCAACCATCTAGCCATCCATCCATCTAACATCCCATTCCAACTATCCATCCTCTCATCCACACATATATCCATACATATATCCATACAACCATTCAACCATTCATCCACCCAAACATCCAACCATCCATCCATCCATCCATCCACCCATCCACCCAACCATCCATCCATCCATCCATCCATCCATCCAACCATCCATCCATCCATCCATCCATCCATCCACCCAACCATCCAACCACCCATCCATCCATCCA
>PVJS01059496.1:0-11502 GCA_004027185.1 Glis glis
GAGGGGTTCTCTGGGGGCGGGGTGAAGGCTCACCCGCCCAGCATCCCCAGTGCCGGGGGGGGGTCTCTAGGGGCGGGGCCAGGGACTCACCTGCCCCGCGTCCCCAGCGCCAGGGCTCTTCGGGGGCAGGGCCCAGGGCTCTCCCGCCCCACATTCCCAGCACTGGGGGGGTCTCTGGGTGCGGGGCCAAGGGCTCACCCGCCCCACACCCCGGCCCTATTTTTTATACTTTATTTTGAAACCGGGTCTCATGAAGTTGCAGAGGGTCTCACTAAGTAGCTGAGGCTGGCCACGAACCCGGATCCTCCGGTCTCCGCCTCCCAAAGTACTGGGATTACAAGCGTGCACCACCACGCCCGGCTCTAGGTCTAAATCATTTTAAAGATTCTAAGAGAATGTGTAAACTCTGCCTTTCAGCCCAAGTGTGATTGAGCTGTACAAGAGCCAAATTGCAGCTCTTCTCTTCAACACTGTAACAAACCATATATTATTGTTAGTTACACTTTGATATGCCAAGCAATCTGAAAACCAATAAGGAAGGGAAATAGCTGTATTATACATATAAGACATTTTAATAACTGGGAGTTCATTTGCCCATAATAACACATATGGATGAGTAGTTCAAATTATAACTGAATTGCTAACATTAGGACAGTGGTAAAGAGAAATTTCCAGAAGAATTACTAGAACAACCATGAGAAAACTTTTCTTCAAAAAAAATGTAAGACTTGCTGGGCATGGTGGCTCACGCTTGTAATCCCAGTACTTTGGGAGGAGGTGACCAGAGGATCTGGGTTCATGGCCAGCCTCAGTGCTCTCTCTCTCTCTCTCTCTCTCTCTCTCTCTCTCTACCTAGTGAGGCCCTCTGCAACTTCCTGAGACCCGGTTTCAAAATAAAGTATAAAAAAATAGGGCCGGGGGTATAGCACGGAGGTAGAACGCCCCTGGGTTCAATCCCTGGTACAGCAAAAAAAAAAAAAAAAAAAAAAAAGTAAGACTCAACCTCCACTATTGTGTATGTGGGGACTTATATGTCCTTCTGAGTCCTTAAGTTGTAAAATAGCTTTTGATGGTATTTTGTTCACTCTGAGTAATAGATAGGGGATGGGTCAGTTCATAGAATTGAAGCCTAATATACATGAACACTAATATAAATTAAAGACTAATATACATAGATAGGTATCACATGCTTATAATCCCAGTACTTGGGAGGCTCAGACAAGAGGATAGCAGGTTCACAGCCAGCCTCAGCTACTTAGTGAGGCCCTCCATAAATTAGTGAGACCCTGTTTCAAAAATAAAGAATAGAGCCAGGTGTGGTGGCACATGACTATAATCCCAGTACATGGGAGACTGAGACAGGAGGATCACAGGTTTGAGGACAGCCTCTGCAGATAGACTCTCAACAACCTAGCAAGACCCTGTTTCCAATAAGAAAAAAAAATTGGACTGCAGGTATAGAATGCCTCTGGGTTCAATCCTCAGTACCACAATAAAATAAAATAAAGAATAAAACATGTGGCTGGGTGTGTAACTTGGAGGTAGAATGCCCCTGGGTTCAATCACCAGTACAGCAAAAAAAAAAAAAAAAAAAAAATTGAAGACTAATTTGGGTTAAACTTGTACAGATTTCAGTCCTTCATTAACATACTTAGTCATCAGGTGACAGTTTATGGTTGGGGCAGTGCTAACAATAAGTGTCAGGCACTTTCTGGTAGGGCTGTAGTGGAAAGCACTGCTACAGGTTTAGAAAAGTTTGCTCTGTGGTTTTCCTGTTACTTTAGCTCAGAGAAGGAAAGTTGTTTTTTTTTTTTGTTTGTTTGTTTTTTTTGCACGTTGCTGCTGGCTGCCTCCTACAGACTCTTCAGCATCTGACCTCCAATGGCACCAGCAGAATGCCATGGGTCTCTTAGACCTCCAGTAGCTGGCTGGGAATACATAATTTGTCTGTGTGTGAGTGTGTGTATTGGGAACTGAACCCAGGGGTGTTGGTGGGGGCAGTCAAAACATGGTGTTAGTTAGGCTGCCTCTCCTCCTTCTGGTAGGGCCCCTATTTTATGGAAAACACCTAAGCATTTTCTTGAAGACTCCCTATAGCCTTATGTATCTGTGTCCTGGCCAGCTGCTGATTTTGTTCTGATTTGCTATATAACCTGGACTGGGACTGTTCCCTGTGCAGAAGAGTCTTCCAGAACATTCTGGTACTGAGCCTGCCACCACAGAGTAAAGCGGAAGCCTCCTGTGTGCGCTTAGCCTGCTGCCGCTGAACGAAGGCATGTCTCACCATGTGACTCAGGAGAAAATCCCAGCAATTAATAACAACTCATTTTCCAATGGCTCATTAACCACAATTACTTAAAAACTAAAAAAAAAATGAGTCTACTGAAGTATTGCAAACAGATTTTAATTAACCTGGGACCAACAAGTTATAATTGAAAGAAAAAAAATTATGACCTGATTTGATTTTAAAAGACTCTACCTATTAAAATCATACACTATTTCTAAACAAAACTTAAAAATTATGTCACCTCATCATGTAAGTGTAAAAATTGGCAATGCATAGTCCAGAGATACACTTTAAGAGTGAGCTACGGATAAACAAAATACATTTGTAAGTTTGAGATCATTTCCTTCACCTTGTGTGTTTTCTGCAGTATTCCACATTCCACTACATGGGGAATTTTCACAGGACTTGGAAAATATGTGTTACAACTGATAACTTTATTGTACTTTTCACATTTGTACGGTTGTAATCCAATGTGCCTCTGTACATGTGGCCCAACTGAGGATTTCGCACCTCTTTTAGTCAAGGTTTCTCCTCATACTGTGTTCTTTCATGTCTGTGAATTGGTCCAAGATTGCTAGGGGCATTCCCCCAAGCTATACACATTGATAGGCGCACTCTCAACTATGCATTCTTCTGAGCTAGTGATGCCTTCCTACAGTGTATTTTTGGGGTTACTCTCCTGTGTGAGTTCTTTCATGTCTCTGCAAATGACTGGATATTCTGAAGGCTTTCCCACATTGCTGACATACATAGGACTTCTTACCAGAGTGAATTTGTTCATGTATGTGAAGGGAAAAGGAAGAACTAAAGCCTTTCCCACATTGCTTACATACATAGGGCTTCTCACCAGTGTGAATTCTCTTATGTATCTGAAGGGAACTGGAGGTAATAAAGGCTTTCGCACATTACCTACATACATAAGGTTTCTCTCCAGTGTGAGATACTTTATGTCTGTGAAAGGAAGAGCAAGCACTAAAGCCCTTCCCACATTGCTTACACACATAGGGTTTCTCTCCAGTGTGACTCCTTTCATGTTCTCTGAGACAAAAGGAAGTAGTGTAGGCTTTCCCACACTGTTTACATCCATAAGGTTTGTCTCCAGTGTGAGATCTTTCATGTTTCTTAAAGTTACCAGAATAATTAAAGGTTTTCCCACATTGCTTACATACATAGGGCATCTCACCAGTGTGAATTCGTTCATGTATCTGAAGTTCACAGGAATAGCTAAAGGCCTTTCCACACTGCTTACACACATGGGGTTTCTCTCCAGTGTGAATTTGCCCATGTCTGTGAAGGTGACTGGAAGAATTAAAGGCTTTCCCACATTGCTTACACACATAGGGTTTCTCTCCAGTGTGACTCCTTTCATGTTCTCTGAGACAAAAGGAAGTAGTGTAGGTTTTCCCACACTGTTTACATCCATAAGGTTTGTCTCCAGTGTGAGATCTTTCATGTTTCTTAAAGTTACCAGAATAATTAAAGGTTTTCCCACATTGCTTACATACATAGGGCTTCTCACCAGTGTGAATTCGTTCATGTGTCTGAAGTTGACAGGAATAGCTAAAGGCCTTCCCACATTGCTTACACACATAGGGTTTCTCTCCAGTGTGAATTTGCCCATGTCTGTGAAGGTTACCGGAAGAACTAAAGGCTTTCCCACATTGCTTACACACATAGGGTTTCTCTCCAGTGTGGATTCGCTCATGTGTCTTAATGTAACTAGAAAAACGAAAGGCTTTCCCACATTGCTTACATACATAGGGTTTCTCTCCGGAGTGAATTCGCTTATGCTTCTGAAGGTCACTGGAAGAGCTAAAGGCTTTCCCACATTGCTTACATACATAGGGTTTCTTTCCAGTGTTGACTCCTTTCATGACTTCTGAGAGATGAATGAGCATAGAAGACTTTGCCACATTGCTGACATACATAAGGTTTCTCTCTGGTGTGAGTTCTTTCATGTATCTTAATGTTAAGAGAAGAACTATAGGCTTTCCCACATTGCTTACATACATAGGTCTTCTCTCCAGTGTGAATTCGCTTCTGTGTCTGAAGGTATATGGAAGAATGAAAGGCTTTTCCACATTGCTTATATTCACAGGATTTCTCCCCAGTGTGAGTTCTTTCATGGATTTGAATGTAACGGGAACTACTGAAGGTTTTCCCACATTGCTTACATTCATGGTGTTTATCTCCAGTGTGTTTCCCTTCATGCTTCAGAACGCTTTTGGGAGAACTGAAGGCTTCCCCCCGTTCTTTACATTTATCAGATTTCTCGGCATATTTCAAGTGCACACGTGGTTTCTGTCCACACTGAGCTCTGTGGGGCTCACTTAAGGATAAATGACCAGTGAGAACTTCTCCGCACATCTGCCTTTCACCTGGTTTGACTTCAGGATGAGTTTTCTTCTTGAGAATAGGATCTGGAGACCTGCTAGAGATGATTCCACATTCACTACCAAGCTTATGTTCAAAGAATCTGTCTAACACTTGACTTCTGTAAAAAAAAAGAAAGAGAAGAAGAAGAAGAAGAAGAAGAAGAAGAAAAAGAAGAAGAAGAAGAAGAAGAAGAAGAAGAAGAAGAAGAAGAAGAAGAAACACATTACTAGTGATGTGTTTACTAATGATTTTCCATGAGACACACTGGTTTTATGCCACGTAAAAATTTTTGAACATGAATGGTTAGAATGCTGTGCAGTGTAGATCTAGGACAGTTATTATCAAAGCTGTAGTATTCATTTATTTTTATTTTTACTTTTTTTTTTTTGCAGTACTGGGGATTGAACCCAAGAGCGTTCTACCTCCGAGCTACACCCCTGGCCCTATTTTTTATACTTTATTTTGAAACAGGGTCTCACAAAGTTGCGGAGGGGCTCACTAAGTAGCTGAGGCTGGCCGTGAACCTGGATCCTCCAGTCTCAGCCTCCCAAGTACTAGTATTACAAGCATGCACCACCACACCCGGCAAAGCAGTAGTATTCATATCAGACTTTTCTCTCTTTCTATTTTTAATAATTCTTTCTGTCTTGTCTTTTTTATTTATTTTGTGTCACTAGGGATGGATCCTAGTGCCTTATGCATGCTACAAAACCATTCTACTGCCCAGCATGGTGTGCATCCTTATAATCCCCGTACTTGGGAGGTTGAGACAGAAGGATCACAGGTTCAAGGCCAGCTGCAACAACTTAGTGAGGCTGGGAGGCTTTCAGCAAAAAAAAAATAAAAAATAAAAAAAAAAATAAAAAAATGCATTCCACTACTGGGCTACAACCACAGATTTCCTTCCTTCCTTCCTTCCTTCCTTCCTTCCTTCCTTCCTTCTTTCCTTTCCTTTCCTTTCCTTTCCTTTCCTTTCCTTTCCTTTCCTTTCCTTTCCCTTCCTTTCCTTTCCCTTTCTTTCTTCCTTCCTTCCTTCCTTCCTTCCTTCCTTCCTTCCTTCCTTCCTTTTTTGGTACTCAGGATTGAATCTAGTGCCATTCTACCTCCAAGATACACACCCAGCCCATTTTATTTTGAAACCAAGTCTCATTAATTTGCTGTGTGCTTCAAAACTGTGACCTTCCTGTCTTAGCTTCCCAAGTACTTGAATTACAGGGATATGCCTCAGCACCCAGCCTTTTAAATTAAGATTAAACCCAGACATGTTCTACCTCTGAGCTACACCCCAGCCACAGCCCTTTTTATTTAGAAATAGGGTCTGTTTCAACCAGGGTCTGTCTAAGCCTTGCTAGTTGCTGAGGCTGGCTTCAAGCCTGTGATCCTCCTGTCACAGCCTCCCAAGTACTGGGATTCCAGGCCTGCTCCACCTTCCCAGTCTTTTAAATTGAATTTTAGACAGGGTCTCCCTTAAGTTTCCAGGCTGGTAGAAAACTCACATTCCTCCTGCCTAAGCCTTCCACATAGTTGGGATTATAGGCATGAGCCACCACACCTGACTCATGTCATGTTTCATAATACTCTTTCCAAGTTAACTATTTGATTACACTGAATATTTATATCATATTAAAAAACACTTCTGTATTTTATATGTAAAATGTTAGAGACCTAATCTGTTTTGGATTTTGAAATGTTTGCCTGATGAGATATCTCAATGATTTGTCCCAGTCTAAACACAAAAATTACTTTTGTATCATCCATACCTTATCCCCAACCCTGACTAATGTAATAATATTGTACATGGAAAAATGTGTATGAATATTGAATCATTAGAAAACTGGACTTATAGCCAGGTGTGGTGGCACAAAGTACTGGCTTGTAATCCCAGTACTTTGGGAGGCGGAGACCGGAGGATCTAGGTTCACAGCCAGCCTCAGCTCTCTCTCTCTCTCTCCCTGTCTCTCTCTCTCTCTCTCTACTTAGTGAGGCCCTCCACAACTTTGTGAGACCTGGTTTCAAAATAAAGTATAAAAAAAATAGGGCCGGGGGTGTAGCATGGAGGTAGAATGCCCCTGGGTTCAATCCCCAGTACTGCAAAAAATAAATAAATAGAAAACTGGACTTATGGTGTCATATTGGTGTTCCAGATGTTTCTAATGTACAAACATTTCTGATTTTGAATTTTCATTTGTAAAAGTTCAACCTGTATGCTTTTTTTGAAAATATTTTGAGATTAAATCAATTCTAAGTTGAGGTATTTGAATCATTTGCTTAGTTATTAAATTTTCTGACACTCTAGGATTCTTGAGACTCATTGCCTGCTCTCTCTCTCTCTCTCTCTCTCTCTCCCTCTCTTTCTGTGTGTAGTTCTAGAGATTGAACCCAGGGACATTCTACCTCCAAGCTACACCTCCATCACTTTTTATTTTTTGTTTGAAAAGGGGACTCCTTAAATTGCTGAGGCTGATCTTGAGCCTGCGGTCCTTCTGTCTCGGCCTCCCAAATACTAGGATTACAAGTGTGCGCCACCACACCTGGCTCATTGCTTTCTTCTGTGAGTGGAAATTACCTTAGATTTCTCCTGGAATTTTTGTAGTCATCTTTAATGTTCTGCTCTTCTTGGTCTTGGCCTAAAAGGTAGACCCAGAAGGATCATTATGAATTATTACAACATTACACAAAAAATATTAAATTCTAGGCTGAATGCATGATATAGATAATGTATTGATGCCTGGCATATTTGTCAAAATGATTCAACATTTCAAATCATGCCACAGCACTGATGAGCAAGAGACATGTGCACTGTGATGGACTAATGAAGGGAACGATGCCACCCTTACCTACGCAGGCCAGGTTCCTGAAGGTTTCCTGCATCACATCTCGGTAGAGCTCCTTTTGGGATGGATCCAGCAAAGCCCATTCCTGCGGGGTGAAGGTCACAGCCACATCCTCAAAAGACAGCAACTCCTAAAACAAGTCACATATTTCTAGGATGAAGGGTGAGACTCATATCACTGCACATCTATACTAACTTAATAAATAATTCACATGATGCTCTGTTCCCAAATGTTCCCTCCATGTCTTACTCATCACACTTTTACACTCCATCCATTCCTACACCTTCTCACACAGCAATTCTGATGCTAGCCTGGAACTATTTGGTCATTGCACAGCAAAACAGCAACACCGACACTGTTACTGGGTCATTGCAACTTTTCTTTGTGCACTGTAGCATCTCTCAAAACAAAGTCCTAGCTGTATGTGGTGACACAGGCCTGAAATCCCAATACCTGGGAGGCTGAGACAGGAAGATCACAGGTTTCAGGGCAGCCTCATCAACTAAGAAAACCCTGTTTCAAAATAAAAAATAAAAAGGGTTGGAGGTATAGCTCAGAAGTAGAATTTCCTTGATTTCAGCTCCTAATGCATACTGATTTCTATATGTTTGTCTCCATTGTAAGGTGGCAATGTGACTCATAATTCACATATTAAGCATTAACAAACATCAGCAAAGGTCACCAAATAAGACCCCAAATGCCCAGCAAGCAGAGGTCAGAGTGCACGCTGGCCATCAGGCAGGAGAGCAGGTTGGCAAGTCAGAGCAAGAAAAGGCAGACACGGGAGGCGGTCAATGTCTGGGCGCCCTGCTTATGGTGTGAGTTGCTATGCTCACTTGCAGAGCTGTGGTTCTGTTGTTGGCACTGATGACAAAATGGCACAAAAAAACTCAGAGAACAGCTGGGTGTGGTGGCACAATGCTGTAAACCCAGTACTTGGGAGGCTGAGACAGCAGGATTGCAGGTTTGATGCAGCCTCAGCAAGTCAGTGAGGCTCCCATCAACTTAGTGAGACCCTGTTATAAACAAAAAAAAATTAACAATAGGGTACAGGGTGTGATTCTGAGGTAAAATGCCCCTGGGTTCAATCACAGCACCATAAATAGACACACAAACAAATAAACAAATGAATGAATAAATAAAATTAAAAAGTCAGCTGTAATAGTACACCCCTGTGATCCCAGCACTGGGGAGGCTAAGAAAGGAGGATTGTAGGTTTGACACCATCCTCAGCACGTGGCAAGACCCTCAGTGACATAGTGAGATCTTGTTTCAAAAACAAAAATTCTAATGGGTTGAGGATGTAGCTTGGAATTAGAATTCACTAGGTTCAATCCACAGTCCTACAACAATAAATAAATACATATATACATACATACATACATACATATATACATACAAAATTAGGGCTGGGGGTTTAGCTCAAAGGTAGAACACCCCTTCATTCAATTCCTAGTACCACACATATCTAAATGAGAGAGAGAGAAAGAGGAGAGAGAGAGAGAGAGAGAGAGAGAGAGAAGCCTACTTATTCACCTGCATGGTGATTCCATAAATATTTGTATTCTTCTTGAAATTTACCATTCTTTTGGTATGGAAGATTGAACCCAGGGGAATTGAACCTCCAAGCTACACCGCCAGTCATTTTCACCTTTTATTTTCAAATGGGGTATTGATAAATCATTGAGTGTATCACAAAGGTGCTGAGGCTGGCTTCCCATCTGTGATGCTCATGACTCAGCCTCCCAAGTACTGAGACTACATGTGTGTACCACCGTGCCCAGCTGAATTTACTGTTAAACAAATAATTTAATTCAAGAATTCTCCTTGTTTCTTCAGAACCCATCATTCTATCCATTCAGGCTTAAGCAAGAAAATCACTATATTACATGCAAATCATAAAGAAAATTCTTAGATGGTGAAGTAATATGCTATTTTATAGAAAGAAGATTCTACAAGGAAAGCCAAAGGGAAGCAGCTCAGAGAAGCCACCAGTTTTACCCACATCTCTCAAGAGAAAAATATCAGAAGGTCACACAGGTTCCTAAGCTTAGATGGAGACTACTCTCACTGTGCAGTTGCACCAGGGTGCCTCATGCCCAGGGAGGGAGGGGGGAACCTGAGCAGCCTGGAACCCAATTCTGGCACCTCCACACACCCTACATTCTCCAAACACTCACCTGGAGTCAGGTGCAAGTTCTGACCTGTGGTATCTTTCTGACTCTCAATCCGTGGGGTTTGCTGGACACCAACCAATTCTCCAACACCACCTGGGTGTCCCACAATTCAATTCTGACACCACCCAGTGTCAACACAGTCCTGACAAGTTCAGGGCTCAGAAAGACCACACTATCCCTGGTGCAGATGCCAGCACAAAGTGTGTGTGTGCTCTGACTGGTCACCAGATCCCATCCTGAAGTTATAGAAGAGAGGTACCCTAGGTCACTTGAGCATAAATTCAGCTATTACCTAAAAGGGGTTTATGATAAACAACCAAAGACACTTCTGTTCATGGAATTTCAAGGGTTGTAAGGATCTCTGTGCCAGAATCAGGGAAAAGGACCAAAATTTATTATTATTATTATTATAGTACACATCCAAATAAACACTCAAATACTTAGTAAATAGCAGTGATTAAAGATTCCCATCTCCAATGCTTTGTGGTCTGTACAAACATCCTATTGTATACAAACAGATTCTCTATTACAACTGCAGGATATCCTGATTTTATGACGAGGCCAGACACACACATTCTAAATTCCCACTTTTGTCCTCAAAAATAATTACCTGATTGGCAGAAAGAAAATTTACTTATTTAGGAAATATTCCTTAAGTTTCTCTCCTTCCTTCAGGACTCTGATCTTTGATCCACCCTCAGCCTGAGCCAGCACACAGCCCTCCTTTATTGTCATCCTAACAAGCTGACACCAGGCAATACATTCTCAAGTCTAGGATCTGATGTCACCACGCCCATCCTCCTCTCCTCTCCCATCTTCTTTCTACTCCTGCTTGCTCCTACCTAGAAAGCAAAGTCCTTTCTGCCTCCACACTGACAAGTTTGCAGACCTTCCATTTGGGACTTTCCACTCCTGCAATGTTTGTTTCAGATACATATTCCTTTTGTCTCTCTTTAGTTAGTTCTGTCTTTCATTCTTTCTTTCATGTCAGAGAGGCCAACACGTCTCCCCTCCACTCGCACCCCAGCCACGTGTGCGTGTGGACCCCTTCTCGGTAAATCTGGTGATGTGGGTTAGTGTCAGGATATTTAGGGATTTACTGGCAGCCCGAGGAGTCCACGGTTGAGGGACAGGCTGTGGACTGAGACCCTTCTTCCAGACAATTAGAAAACTCGGGGAATTGTGTTTTCCTGGGGAGGCAGGATGGATGGGGACCCACCCTATGACCCTTTCGCGTGCCCGCACATGAGTCGGGGTCCCACCTCCGCTCCCACAGCTCATTCAGGGACACCCAGGCGGGGGCCGAGCTGCAATAGCTCCAGGCTGCCCGGGTCGCCGCAGGCACAGGAAGGACGCCGGGCCGAGCTGTGAGAGGTGAAGCAGGGCAAACTCCAGGCTGGCTGGGAGGCCGGTCCCCGCCATCTCCCCTCTCCCGCTCCCCACCCCTCCCGATCCCCCGGGTCTCACCATTTCCTGCTTCCTGTCTCCGGGAGTGCTGCCCAGGGATTCGGGCATCGGTGGTTATCGGAGTGAAGGAATCTGAAGCACTTAGGTTTAGGAACTTGCCATTTTCTTTTGGTCTGATCTTTAGGCTGATTCAATATGAGAATTTGCTCAAATTTTAGGTGTTGAAGGAGGGAGAGTTTCCATACTGCGAGGAGGAGTCTGCAGGGCATGGTGAGCTCCCGGAGTTACATCCTTTGTGCCAGAATCCTTTGCTGCTGCTGAGGCAAGCTCCATTCCAGCAGGGCTCCATTTCAGTGGGGATCCATGTTCGTAGTCAGTCTGTGATCAGGGGTTGTCTCCATGGGACACTGTTGGACACTGG